>JAOBAT010108934.1:0-10662 GCA_026413305.1 Hydrozoanthus tunicans
GGGGGGGAGGGGGGAAGATGGGGGCTCGGGCAAGGTTCAAATTTTATACTAAAAAAAATCCCTACCTTAAACCCAATCAACAAGAAAATCCCTACTTTTTTGGCATGACCAAAAAAACCCCTAAGCGGAGCTGAAGAATAATCACGTTTGTCACATAAGGGGCTATTTCAGACTGACTATTTAGTCTATCAAAACATGAATAATTATGAATTAGTGAGACACAAGTTTCTTATGATAAGCACTGCTCCCAGTGCTCCAGATTACGAAATGATCCTGGCCAAACTTGGCAACTCAAATTAATCCTAGGGAAATTCATGCACAGGCCCAAGAAAATCCCTTCAAACCAAAAATATCCTGTGTCTTCCCCGCCCCTCCACTGAGCGGGGCCTCTGGGATTCTATGGCATACCACCAGTTTCAATAAAATCTTCAATTAATTAACTCAAACAAACGATGACTGCATGATTTTACAACGTAATTGTACCGGGCCATTATATCGAAGCAAATATTTCACACTAAATTTGAGGTTTAACCTTCTTGGCGCCTAGTTTATTCGCTTTGGCCCTGGCAGCCTCGAAGTCCTCTTCTTGTCCAACATCTGCCTAGAAATATCAATAAATACACAGCAATTTATTGCAAATATTAACAGGTTGCATGTTTTGTAAACAAAAACCATTTTACATATGCAAAAACGAATTATTTTGTGCCACGTGCCCCAGAAAACGAGGCAAATTTGATCAATCAACTTATATAAGTCGATTTGGCCCTTTGAAAATCTGTGATTTGCTCGTCGATTGGTGAAGTTTTCTTGCCTCAAAGAGTTAGTGTATCAGTTCCCATTAATTACGAGTTTTGTTTCACATAAAGCGAAAACAAGAAATTCGCGCTATACAATCTAGCTCATGATAATGTACAAATGAATCTAATTATCTAATGGCTGTGTAGAAAAATGTGAACGAGAAATTGCGTTTAAGCGGCCAAACGGTCATATTTCATGTTGTACATGAGAAATAAAGCTATAAAATCGAAATTTAACAGCATACCACGAAACACTTCATAGAATCAAAAAGTCAAGATGGTTACTTCACACTCAACCTATTAATCAAAGCTGCACTTACCAGATAACATATAACATCGTAGCCTTGCTCTTTCAACCATACAAGAATGCAAGATGTATCAAGCCCGCCGCTGTATGCCAATACTACAGTCTTGTTTTCTTCTGCCATGTTAAATTGTTCAAAAAGGAGCTATATCTAAAAGCCTTCTTCCTACGATCAATGCCACAAAGCCTCTGTACTGTGTGTCTCTGTTGATGCCAAATGGAGCGTTGTGTTACCTAAAGAATCCACGCCGTTGATTGGTTGGCTTGTTCAAAACCAAAATAAATTGATTTCGAAAAATATGGCTTAAAGTCTTACGTGTCATAAATACTCATCGTAGTTACTATTGAATTCGCTCGCAGTTTAGACTTAAGAATTATAACTTACTAAATTTGATATATTCATTTTACAAGTAGTGACCCCTACCTGTCTTATTAAACTTGATAATAGAAACTCTCTTTCGGTGGCTAGCTCTGTCCGGTAATGTTCTGTATTACTTCAGTCAAGACTCATGAACCAATATTATGTATCAAAAGATTAGCATAGGAGCAGGCTCAATCAAACAATATCTCTTTGTAATGTATAGTAAATAGCTGATGCACGCTATCTGCTTCACAGCAACAGGTCAGCATAAACAATATAAGCACAGTTTCTGATGCAATGCTGACTTAATGCTATTACAGCAGAAATTATGTGAAGCATAAAGAAGCCATAGCCCATAGGTACATAAAATAGCCCCTAACATTTGTTTTGTTGCATATTTTGTAAGGAAAAATTTGCAAAAAGTTAGAAGAAATTAATAAAATGCTATGCTCCTAGTTTTTGCTATTTGACCCTAACGACAATACAACAACGTATTGCTAAGAGCCCCCTAAAAGCATGCACTGTAAATGAAATGGTCCTCGCTCTAACTTTTTATACACGTTGCCACAGCTTCGCCTGAATGTGCATTGAACTTCATTGTTATACACGTGGCATCTTCTTCCTTTCTACTTTAATTATATATTGTGTTTGAAAAAAGGAAGAACATCGAGCCTGGGGTTTTTCTACCCTAAAAAATACCAGACTGTTGGTTTACCATAGGATTTCTTTTAACAACCCCTAAAATTACCGGACTGACAATTTTTAACCCCTAAAAATACGACGGCCATACATAGGGAGTACCCCCCCCCCCCGGGAAAAAACACACTTCTTTCTTGCCCGTTTCAATCACGTGTGACTAGATTGCTTTCACTTCTGTCAGAGTTACGCTGTGTGAACAGAAAGAATTTTAAAACTTTTACTCCAGAGGTAAATTCTCGTAGTCAGTCGCAATAACTTTTCACGTTATAAATTGAAGACGTCGGCGTGAAGTCGGACAACACATTGCATTCTAGCGTGCAGCTATCAGTCGATACCATGCAGTATATTCATTGTTCATCTATTGTTCCGTCCTGACGTTTCTTTTAAAAGTGTCATGTCCGTTGTCACGGCTACCTTCCCCTGAAAGAGCTCCTAAAATCCGTTTTTCTGTATCGGATTTCTATATATTAATATACAGTCTTTTCAGAACTTTCTTCATGCTTCTCGCTCGAGATTTTTAAGAAAGAAACTAGACTTTCTTGCCCTCGTGTCATGCCTTACACTTGAATTCCAGTAGGGCTGCTCTTGAATGTCACAGAATAACACCGAGGTGCTTCCTCTTTCTCCTTTTTCTTCAAAACCCGAGGAAAAAAAGAGTTATAAAAAGAATTCGCAATTCTTTCGAGTCATAGTAATGACGCGTTTTACTAAACATTAAAAGTTTTTTCTTATTGAAATTTAAACGAGGAAAGCTGATGCCTTGTAATTGCCGAATCCAGGTAACGAAATATTCCGTCTTTCAACTATACCCGTTGGCTATGGGACTTGACTAGTCTCCCAAGCAACGAAATCACCTGTGTGGGCTACACGCTTTTTTTTATAAGAACAACGAGGCTCAGATTGGCTGGCCAAAATTTAAGAACAATTTAAGAACAAGCTTTGTCTACATTGATTTGAAAACGGATTGCTTGGCGGGTGTATTCTTGATCAATTCGTCCCCTGATTCATTTTCCCGAGACGATTTCCAGCGACTATCCCAGATTTGGTTTTATATTTAAACTCTTACCTTGGTCAAATTAAGTTACGTCTGCTGGTTCGGCTCAAAGCTCCGCTGTATTACCGACATTACAGCTTGAAATTACTCTCAATTTCTGCGCCGGACAAAATCGAACCAACTGTCGTATTGACCTTTCCGAAAACTTTTAAAAACTCGACCCCGAGCCTCAGCTTGTTCTCAAATTGTTCTTAAATTTTGGCCAATCTGAGCCTCGTTCTTATAAAGTTGTTCTTATAAAAAAGCGTGTACTTGTTTAAGGTTTCATGTCGTTTTACTTACAAATTTTCCTTTTTTGAAATTCTTTTGCGAGTGTGTTAAAAGCGATAGATCAATCTCTTAATACATTCATAATTTGTTTAATATCAAATGATTTTTAAAAGCTTGGTACAACAAGTCGCACTATTAAACACGAAAAAGAATGACCAAATATGTAATTATCACACTTCGCAATTAGTTGATTAGTGCGAAAGAAGAATTCGTCTGATTTTCTATCTCGTTTTATTGACCTAATCATGCCATGAAGATCAGAAGTACACAAGTATTCCAACTTGGCTCAAAATTCGCGAATAATTTGGTTTTTATCTTTGAATAAGAAATTTGAAAAGTCCTTTGCCGAAAAACGTGCAATTTCTTGGTTTCATTCCATTTGGCCCGCGCTGCGCATCGTTACAGAATAATTATACTTATATAATTATTATATTATTCTTATATTATACTAATTATATTTTCATTGGCCTGTTTTGTCGTGTAGTGATATACGAAAGGGACCAGTAGCGACCATATAGTGGTACAAATCCATTTTATGTTAACTGAATTACTGAGTTCCTATTTCAAAAATCACCCGATTTTTATAAGGAAATGCAAATCATCTTGAATGAGTAGGTTGTTTTGGTTAGTAAGTAAAATCCCGCAACTTCTAAGATGAAGAGAGAAACTCCTTATGCTTACCTCTTTTCGTCCAATACAATCCTTCAGATATCTTTGACGACGTACGTACGATCCAGTCGGAATTAAGTGAAAGTTTCGACCCAATTATCAAATTAGTTTCACTTGAAAGCCACCAAAATATAAAAATTAAGAAACGCTTGAAGAAAAAGTCGGGTCCGACGATAGTTAGGAATAGCTATGGAATCAGAAAGACACCTGCTATTAAAGATTTATTACTTATGCATTTACTTTGTTCCGGCCTGATTAAAATCTGACTAGATTGAAGAAATGACGGGACAGCTGCAGCAATAGTGTACACGAACGGAAATGGAACGCTGCATTACTGAACAAAAAGGACTCTTCTTGCAGATATTTTTGTGTTATTCTAATTGAATGCAATCAAAATAATATTAAGTTTAACTTTCGAAAACGGGATAGATAAAAAATCATCAAAGTGTTTTGAAAAAGGTTTGACAGTTTTTATGACAAAATAGAATAAATTGTGCTTACAAAAACTTGATGTAGATATCTTCGATAACAATCAGTGGATCTAAATAGTAAAAGCAATTTCGTCTCAAAAATTAAATTGCAATTTTTTTCGGACTCTTTAGTGCTTCGCTAATCTCATCTGGTCCTTCTTTCGAAATGTTATCGTTAAAAAAACTGGCAATTTTCATAACCTTCTGCCGCTTTTTAGAGTTTTCTACAGTAATTATTATAATCTCGCGTGGTTTTCTGATTTTGGAAAAAGAGACTGTAGGGCTGGCTCAAAAACCACGCTTTATCATTGTAAAAACTGGTAAACCGCCATTTGAAATACACGAGATACATAATCTTAAAACGCTGTCCAGAAACTAGATAAAAATGAAACTTAGCTTCTTTAGTCTGGAACTAATATTTTGATTTTAAAAATAATTCGTTATTATTTTTTATTTCCTTTTTCGTTTTAGATTTTAAAGTTAACGTTGTTTGATACGGGCATTTACTTTGTCAACACAACCGTCATGTTAAATAGATGTTAAAATATCTCTGAAAGATGGAAATTTCCGCAGCTTTAGCGTTCTGTCCGCAAAATAAACAGGGAAACTGATGCTGCTCAGTGTAGTATCATTGGCAAAATCCATGCAAGTTTTAGTTAATTAATAGTGTTCGTCAATTTGTAAACAAAATGTTACAAACTGTAAATAAGGACATATTCTGTCGTATTTTCTTTTAAAAACTTGAAATGAAAGGAAAACATAAAGCAATAACATTTCCAGGGGGTGGGGGTTGGATAATGAATCTTGGAAATTCCGGGGAAGAGGAGGAATGCGGGGAGGAGGGAAGGGGGGGGGGGTGGATGTCCCAAAAAAGGGAAATTCCAGGGAGGAAGGGGGGTCCAAAAAAACTCCTTCCGTGGTTGGGGTGTGGGGATATTTCTAGAACTACACAATGTGTCAAAGCATATGTTTATGTACTCTGAGATTTTTTATTGTTTACTTATGTCGATTTACATAATCTATGGCGTTTGGTTTTATTTTTCTGAAGCCTTTCTTAGTAAATAATTAGGATTTTTATTAGAGATAACTTCGTATAAACGATTTGTAAATAGAATTTATGTTTATATATTTTTTTTACTGTTTATGATTGTAACGATTATTACTTCTTCATAATTGTATGTTACCCAAAAGTCATTCTAGAACCCTTTTGCTATTTCTATTGCGGTTGCTGTTGCTTACTTCACATGCAGTACTCGACAGTCACGTTTTTTAATACCAGGCAATACAATAAATCTCTAGCCCACAAGGAAAAGCCACTAACCGAGTTCAGTATGCAGCACTATCGGTAAAATTTCCGTACTCACCAATACTTAATTATGTACGCAGTAATGGCCGCCGAACTACTTCGCATTTTCATGCAGATTAAGGTCACCAAATTCCTTAATTTCATTCGGGAATTCAAAGATATAATCGTTACCCCAACCCTAACCATTACTCCTAGCCCCCTAGTCATAACAGTGAAGTATGGGTTATAGTACGAAAATTTATCCGCGCTGTCTTTCATTCCATATTAAAAAGTTAACTAGTCTAGAGGCTAGTACGAGCCTATTCCATGAAATTTAATAGTCCTTGGCTAGCTAGTGGACTAGCGTTATTGAGCGTTAGTGGCGAGTACTGACACGATCATTCAATTTCAAAGGCAAACGTTTTTTTTACTTTGAACATTCGATAAACTTTCTCAATTTTCATTCACCTTTAAACAAATCTTTGGCTGTACATCATTCCTGGGCTCAAACAGAACTTTCGTACGTCCGTGTCCATATCAGCGACTCAAACTTGATAAATCTGTGCGTGCTTCGATGGTTTGAAATTTCCCGCGCGCGCCGCCATTTTGAAACGTGACTTGTTTCGGTTGCAGTCTCCACTCTCGATGAATACAATGGCAAATAGCAGAGGGGGGTCTGGCACTGCAGTTAAAACACGTCACATTTCAAAATGGCGGCGCGCGAGAAATTCAAACCGTGGAAAAGAACAAATTAAATTTGCTTGGCGTTTAATTCATGTACAGAATTATCAATTTTGAGCTGCCGACATGAAAAAAACTTTACAAGAGTTTTATTTTAGACTAAAAACGTTGCACGCCGAGGGTCCATTTAAGAATGAAGCTTTTTGCAGCCGCTTTTTCCGTTCACACAGCGTATTAACTCGAACAAAAACAGGAAAAGAAAAGAAAGCAAACCAGCAACATGACCAAAAAGCCAAGCAAGAAGTGTGTTTTTCATAAGCAGATTAAAGCCTCATTGTTTTTTACACATAGGCTTCTGTGGACTCGTTTTCATGCTGTTTAACGCTAAACTCTCGTTTGATCTGAATCATCAAATATTTGTCCAAGAGACCCTCCCCACCCTGACCCGCTGACAGTTGAATTGTCACGCGCAGTGTCACCACCACCAAGATTCTCGGCATTTTGGTCACGTGCTTGACATAGGTTGACATCGTTAGCGCTATCTCTAAGTGTGTCTTCAAAATGACTCCTTGTTTCACTATCACGTGGTATTCTGTCTGTAGTTTCGACTTTCTTTCTGTTCTCTGTTTCAGTTTGTGGTCGACGGGAAGGTGACGCTGTGACGTTACTTTGGTCCGCCTCGCCTTCGCTACTAGCTTCCATGCGTTCTAAAACGAGTTTTCTCTGGCGCTGATATCGGCGACTGTCGCGCGCATGCGTTAAAGTTTTCGGACTTTTCGGCCTCTTGTTAACAGTCTGACGCTCTTTTTCTCGCTCTTTTTCTCCATATTTTCTACTCGTCTGAGACGAGGACAACCCGATTGGTACTGTATTCTCAAGAATTTCTCCCTGTTGTGTCATCAACGGGATTTCTTCATCAGGTTTGATTTTTGAGTGTTTGTCGCCTCTGGGTTGAAGTTCATCGGGATGTCGTGTAATCAAGGAATTCTGTTGTCTCTCAAGATCCATTCGTTTTTCATAGGACTCCACCAACTTGACAAACGCAGGGTTAGCGGATTTTTTTCGTTTCGTAGACTCCTTCTTACCACTCTTTTTTGGCGGTTTGTGTTTCTCTTTTCCTGAAAAAAACAAAACAAATGTCATTTACAAAATAATTGTTTTTATCTTCTTTTCGTTGCAAAGTTTGTTATCTTTTAGAACGCTAAGATACAAAAAGGGGAATAAAACGCATAGCTGGTGTTGGTAGCTAGGGTGTGTTCTAAGATCAACCAGCCTTCCTTGTTATAAACTAAGCCTCAATCTAACTTCTTCCTTTTCTGAGAAGTGGTGACCGCAATCTCACATTGTATTTAGTCTGATCTCTTCTTTGCTAGAGTGGCACCTACCATGAACAATTTACTTAACCTGATCTCTACCGTTCTTTAGAGGTGCCTACCGAAAAGTAGCTACCCTTATCTGATTTTTACTCTGCTTGCATGAGAAGCTCTTACAAGATAACCACAATTTACTTAACCTGATCTTTTCCTTGTTTGAGAGGTGCCTACCAAACAACCACAAAAAATTTACTTTACCTGATTTCTCCCTTTCTTGAGAGGTGACTGCCAGTTAACTAAAACGGTTCGCAAGCTTTAACGTGTTTAAGGGATACGACCAACCAAATACTTACAGGGTTTAAACCTAATCATTCCTTTTTTAAGGAATTCCTAACATGTATTTTAGGGCAGTAATTTTTCCACCAACTTTCAAAGGCATCTTGATAGACACGTATTGATTTATAGGTAGGCAGCAACACGAGTCTTAATGATTTTCGGCCAAGTAAAAGAAAAGAAGATCTCAGGTGCTCTCGTCTCAAAGGTTTTGCGTTATAATGTGAATCCATTGTAAAAATCCAAATATGCAGTCTCTAACACAGCAAAAAGATGAAACTTACCATAAACCATTTCAGACATGCGTTCTCTTCCCTCGGTCCGTTCCTAGTAGCAAACAATTCTTTGGTTAAATGTGGTAAACATACTACAGATATGTTTTTTGCAGTGATAAGAGATACATTTTTAACACTGACTTAAGACGTAAAAAGTAAGTTTCGCTTAAACTACTGTAAACTGCTTCAGCAAAAAAAAATTCAAAATTAAACGGTGTCCAGATGTAAATGAGAAGCTTTAAAGAAGGTGAGAACCCATCCCTTGTGGTCGGCTAAGGTTTCGTTGATTTCATAAATGCCTACATGGTCGTTAACTGATTTCGGTTCGCAGACCGAATGAAACGAGTCCAAGAATAATCAACTCAACTCCAACCACGTGTACGTATGGCTCTTTGTACATGTCTTTTAAAAGAAGTTCACAAATGCAAAATTTTGGAACGTGCTTCTTAAATCTATCTTCGAAGTTTGATATCGCAAAGTTTATGTAAAAAGATATGTATGTAAAATGTATTGATGTTTTATTTAACGATATGTTATAGAAAGCTATTCTACGTTCACTTACATAATGTAGTTGTACAAGAAGGTCTCGATTCGTTTTCTGAAGCATCCCTGCCCTGGAGCGGTAATAATAAATTGCTATCCTAGAAAAAAAAAAAAATTTAGGCTGCACCGTTATTTATGGTCTTTTTATTCGTGTGGTAAAAACGTTGGTAGTTATCATTTGGTATTCACCAGGCAGCCATGTAATACTCCGGGGGTGGAGGTTGGGGAGGGTGACTCCCATATGTCATCGAACGGGGTTGCTCGTCGGGAAAACAAAATAAAATATAATTCCAGCCCTAAAATATACCAATCTGGGCGTGGTCAAGCAGTATTTCAACCCTTAAAAGATATCGTTTTATAATACCAACTACGATTGCTCAAGAAACAGCAGCTAGATACAGCCTAGACCAGCAAAAACATTTCGTATTTTTGCAGCAACACCCTTAAAAATACCGTTTCTGGAAAATTTTTGTCGCCTTATACCTTAAAAGATACCTCGAACCCAAGTTTCAACTCTAACAGATACTACGAGAAACCCCGTTCGACGACATATGGGAGTCCTTACGCCATGGTGATAGTTAGAGGAACATTCCCTCAATCGCACTTTTAGTTGTGATCTTTCTATACGTGTGGCAAAAACGTTGAATATTATAATTTGGTATACACCAACAAGCCGGGTAATACTTACGCCATAACGATAATGAGGGGAACAATCACGCTGGGGCCACTCAGGTAATCAAACACGGTATTGACTACAGCGGGCGCGTTGTCTACTGCATCAGTAATAACAGTAAACATCTTGGGCTGGCCCCTAGATGACAAACAAACAATAAACATTCTAGGATGTTCCCTCTATTGTAAACAATAGGTAAACACTTCTGCCTTACCCAAAAAACTAAACCCTTTCTCGAGCCAAGTGACCGGCGCTTATCTCCGCAAAATATGCGTTGTTTTACAGAGTAATCTGATGTGAAGCTTTGATTTTTTTGTACACCAACAAACAGATCAGAAGATGCGTGCCACCCGTTTCACAGCGTGTCTTCCCGAAAACTTTATTTCATCTTGTTGTAAAATTTATCATCAATGAGATTATAGTCAGCATTTTGAGCTTATACTACACTACCACTAGAAAGCCAGTTTTGCGATTTTAATCTTTTTTGTTTATCATTACTCAGTCGTACTAGCTACTGAAAGCTAGCTAAAGCCTTTCCCGAGCCTAAAATGGCTCATAGAACCGGCGTTTATCTCCGGTTTGTGCAGTGTTAAGCGAACGAGAGTCTTTGACTCCCCCTAGACAGGACACTAATCTATCGCAGGTTAGTTCAAGCAGAACTAGTACTCATTTATACAGCAGAGTCGACTGGAACAAGTCGGGTAAAGTGTCTTGCTCAAGGACACACCACAACGGTCAGACCGGGGCTCGAACTCGCGACCCTAAGATCTAGGATTACGAGTTGAACATGCAAACCGCTGACCCATGTAAGGTAGACGAACAACAAGTACTTTAGGTTTATCATTGTAAAATGAAAAACAACTGTAACGACCTTAGCTTAACCTCTATAAATTGGCGTTAAACGGTTAAAGTATTAGGGATTTTAAGCATCGCGT
>JAOBAT010108945.1:0-14814 GCA_026413305.1 Hydrozoanthus tunicans
ATCATGACAATAAACCTTTATTATTAATGATAATAATAATAATAATAATTATGATAATAATAATAATAATAATAATAATTATATATATAAAAGGCGAGGTAAAATTTTTTTTTTTTTTTTTTTTGTCTAAAATAATAATAATGATAATAATAATAATAGGATTAATCTGTTTTCACAAGGTTGCTTAGGAAGGAAAATGTTTTAAATAGAAGACTTATCATCCCCTGCCTTTCTTTCCCGCCCTCTGTTTGAAATATTTGCCTATGCCGGCGGCGGAGTTGCCAAGTGGTTACCGTGTTCGACTCGTTGTCCTAGGGTCGCGAGTTCGAGCCCCAGTCAGACCACTGTGTAGTGTCCCTGAACAAGACACACTTTGCCCGTCTTGTTCCAGTCGACACAGCAGTATTATAGGTGGATACAAGTTTCGGCTGGGGGCGAACCTGCGATGGACTAGTGTTCTGTCCAGGGGGTTTCGAAGAATTTCAAGCGCTTAACAGTTCGGAGACCGTAGATAAGCCGCAACAGCTATCGGGCCACTTGGCTCGGAAACGGTTAACAGGAAAAGCTTGTAAATTTGGTTTTGAAATCTTTCCTTTCAGAGCTTGGTTTATTTTTACCACCTGTTGACAGACAGGCTGTTTGTAAGAAAGGCGGATTTTACGACCAGGCCATCGGTGTATAGCTCTAGAACTGTTATGAGCTGCGTTATCAATAGCTTGTGTGGTGGGGGCTCATAGTGGGGAAGGGGGGAGGGAGGGAGGGGAGGTCGGAGTCGGACTATGACGTGAGGGACAAGAGGGGGGGGGGGGGGGAAAGGAAGGAGCTCTTTCTGTTCCACTTTATCCCCCCTCCCCTCCCTCCTCCCTAGTCCAATGCCCAGCTCCCACCCAAATGCGTCGTAACGCAAGCTACGGTAACAAGAGGTTGAAGATGGCATAAAGAGAAAAAGAGATTTTAATTGTACATACCAAATTTAATAAATGGAAATAATGATAAGAAAGATGTAACTTTAAATGACGCCTAGGATTTTTTGCCCACCTCGTAAGCTTTCCTGAATCTTCTCATGTGATCGTCGTCATGGAGACCAAGAGGATACCCAGCGTGCTTTTGGAAACGGACTTGCACACGCTTTATTTTATCCCCTTCAAGAGTTATCATGGGGGACACATCCTCCGTGTCCCATTCGTACTGAGGGACCTCTGACGCGTCACAAGGCTCCTCCACAGTGAGTCTACGTCGCGCGTTACGGATATGGGTCCTTGTCAGCAACTCGAAAGCTTCCGGGTTAGAATGACGTAGTTCCTCGGCAAGTTTGAATGTGTCGACGAAAAAATTGTAAGTGTCCTCTTGTGGTGCGTTGTACTCAAGTCCTAGAAACGCAGTAAGTTTGGCTGGGTTCCTGATGACAGAAAAAAAAGGGTTTCAGCTAAGAGTTACTTTTCGAAGTAAGTTTTCTATCGTTATCTCTGCTGAAAAATATTTCGACAAGTAATATATGCTGCTTTTGTGAATGTTTTGCTGAACTGGTTCAGTCTTATTTCAAAAATCATTTAACTTTAAAGTACACAGTACAATAATATTTGAAAGCAAGCTTTCGTATCCATCGCGGAGCCTTGTTCACGCTTAGTGAGAATTTTTGGGTGTCAGCGGTCACGGGCTTTACAAACACAAGACCCGCAGCAGATTGTCCCAGATGTGGGGAAGCAGGATGTAAATTGTCTCCTTGATCCCCCGTTCCAAACATCGATCTTCGTGGTCCAAAACTTCGACTTAGACTCGGCGTCCTGGACAGTCCCTGTGAATATGACGTGAAACTTCCAAAGAAGCGCTGCTGGGTCGTAGGTGTTCAGCGAACCTGGATTTCAAGAATTCTCACTAAGCATGAACAAGGCTCCGCGTAGGAGTCGAAAGCTTGCTTTCAAATATTACTGTACTGTGTACTTTAAAGTTAAATGATTTTTGAAGTAATATATGCTGTCTCATAGTTGCAACGACAAAAAATTACAGGCAATCAAGCATAATTTCAAACGAGAATTGTTTTCTTTTTTAATTGCACTTCAGAATGCCGTGTTTGAAGTAACAACCAGAGAAATGTTCTTAATTTTAACCCTGAGCCCCAGTTGTTTTTCAAAGTAATCGAACTCTTGCAATTCTACCCGCGACTGTTGTGTCAGTGCTCACTTGCTCAGTTATGGCGAGCCGTATAAAACAAAATTGATACTCAATCTTTCTAGCTAAGGGAAGAAGTCAAAACAATGGCATTTTTAAGGAATCCAATTTTGTCGGGGGAGGTGGTGGGTGGCGGCAAATAATACCTCACCCCCTAAATTGGGTTCCTAGGAAGTACCATTCTTGACCTTTTCCCTAAAATCGTTCAGTTCAATCCATATTATATCCAATCCACTTGCCCATGATATTAGGGCCAAGGCAAAGGTAAACAATTTGCAATTAAATAGGATTACGTACCAAATGAAAAAAAAAGATAAATAGAGGATATACCCATCATCTCACTCGTTCGCGAGACGAGCGAGAAAAAAAAACTTATCCCAAGCGGCCATGTAATACTCTGTTCATTTCATAGCTACTGATGAAATAGACCTTATTCGTGATGACGTCACGATAGCGTTTTCCTGTATTAAAACGAGGCTTGGTGGTAATGCTTAGTTGCAATGTGCGGCGTAAAAAAAATTCCAGTGAATAAACGTGGTAGAACAGGCATTACGAAATGCTAAACAGTAAAAAAAGAATCCCACGCTCTTACAGAGCATTTCACCATCAAGCCTAACTTTGATGCATTTGTGATGTCATCATGAGTAAGGCCAACACTTTAAGTAATAGTCCGTGTAAGAAGGAAAGAACCTCCCATTGTTCTGCGCCATTTCGCTCTCCCCACGCCAGAATGTTTAAATTTTCACACTGAGAACACATCAACCATTATACAGCACAGTTTTAAAGTAAAAAGCATTTTAATTCTAATTTAAAGCAATCCTTTTTCCGTGCTTTAATATTTGAGCCAAAACAAAAGGGAAGAAAACCTTTTTATTTTTAATGTTCCCCACATAGAATTTTTCTTAAATTTAAAAACAGAAATGTTTCAATTAGAAAGGAACAAATGAGCAGACTGGAAAGAAATACATCAGTTTGCTTATGAAGATACGGTCCATTTTTGAAGATCAACAGTTTAATAATACCCCAATTAGCACCTTTCTGCATTCCATTGCCGTTCACCTCTTTCGTTCTTACACGGACCATTACTTAAATAACATGCCAAATTTTAATCGCAAGTTATAATACAATGTTACATCACACTTATCATGCTTTGATACGAGTTATCATATAACTTGTAATGCTTTATACAAAACGTCATGTTTTAACACCAAGTTCTAATATCCCTCGCTTTAATCGAAGGGTGTTGTATAAAAACCGTTTATCCAATACCCAATGCTTAAACCCCAAGTAATTGTACGAAATGCCGTTTTATCCCAAATTGTAATACAATATGAAACACTTTAATGCAAAGTTACGTTATATCACAACCTTTTATGCTTTGATATTGATCGAGTTATTAAGCCTAGCCTATGTTTCATTCTCAAGTTGTAACAAAAAAATCTTAACGCTTAGCTAACATTCTATAAGCGGATTTCAGCTTTACAAATAAAGCTTTCAAAACCTTTATATCAACTCACTTATCTATTGCCTCATTAACTTCAATGACTGAAATTCCCCTATAACATGCCTTGTCTTAAACCTTAATTGTTGCTTTTTAAACGGTGTTTTTTTTTAGAAGGTTGACTCAATAATCTTACCGTCAGATACCCTCTCTGGGACCGCCTGGTTGGTTGCGCCAGGGACAGTACGCGGGTCTAAAGGTGAAGTAGCTTCGCGTTCTTCTTCCTCTTCTGTGCTTTTGGTTTTCTTGTGATTAAGAAATTAAAGTGGTAATGGCCAGTTCAAATACAGAAAAAAATACACCACGCGATTGAATGAGTCCCAAAAACATTTACAAGAATACACAATACTATAGCAGGAGAAACTTATGCCCCTTCTTCCTATCTCGCCTCCTCCCTCCCCCCACACTCTCATCTCCCCGCTTCTTCTCTCTCTCCCTTCAAACCTTCCACAACTCCCCTTCTAACATCTTCCAATCTCCGACTCCTCCCCTCCCCCCACATTCTTATCTCCACCACTCTTCTCATCTTTTACTAGATATCCACAATAAAAAAGTATGAGAGAAATTTGCTTCATTATCAAGTTATCTTGCTTGTGGTCAACTTAGACGAAAAGCTGAGATTTTTAACGTTTGCTTTGGGTCTTCTTCATTTACACATGTTATATCAACGTTTTCTTTCAATAAAAAACATTCATCAACAGCCAGTGACATGTCTCACCTGGTTGCTAGAAACATTCTCTTTTGATTTCCCCAAGCTAAACGTCAAGAAAAAAAATGTAAAAAGGATAAGTGCAATTAGAATAATAAACAAAACTTGTTAGACTAATTAAGATTAAAAGTTTACAATCAATAACTTGTATTTAAGAACACCAAACTTTGGACAAAAAAAGCTGACGAGAAAAAATTCGGAACTGATAAGTTGTTAAACAACAACAACAACAAAAAATGTTTTATCTTCTTTGTTATATCTTACACTCATGCCAGAACATGGTCCAAAATGGCTAAGCTAATTCAGGCGGTTCCCATAGCAGAATTACACGATTGACAGCACAGGGATAGAAATAAACAATCCAAAAATACATTGCACCAACTATCAAACCATTACATTTGCCCGTTTACCACGGGATGCAGGATACATTGGCTACGAGTGTGATCAAAAAGCAAAGTTATAATTACGAATGAAATCTAATCTTTTCTTGCTAACTGCCGCCATTTTATTCGTTACAACCACCGTTTTATTTTCAAATATTTCAGATGTAGGAGTCAGGCCGTATCGGCTGCGGCAGAAGCGCTGCCAGTACGTCTTAATCATTACGTCATTATAAAATGTTAAAAACTCAATGGAAAAAAAACAACAGTGTAGGGAAAAAGTTGGCCTTTTTCGGTTGAGCGCGTACAGTAGACCTGTATTTCAGATAAAGAAACTTCCCTATAGTAGAAACTCACTTATAGTACACCTGTATTCCAGATAAGGAAACTTCCATGTAAGGAAACCTCTCTGGCCTCGTTGGACAAACAACGGCTGACCAGGTCACGATCGAAGACATAACACTAGTGGCCAATGTATGCTGCAGCTTCTGCTTTTACACCATTGTAATATTGTTATCTTAAGTTAGTGGCGTTTGAATGAAAATTGCAATAACTAACTCGTTCTCACATTTTATTCCGTAACAAATTTGTACTCACTTTTTTTCCTTTGCAGCTTCTCGGAACAAATCTTGCACACTGGATAACAGGGATATATCCGCCGGAGTCTTACCAGCATTGTTCGGTTGGAATGGGTCCGCTCCATTCCTTAACAGTAATCTCACAATACGTTCAGTTTTTTCCCGCTTTTTTCGTTGTTCTAAAAACATCATCTCTGGATGCATAGCCAACATAAACCTCTGAGAAAGACAAACATGACGTTCTGGTTATGATGATGCGAATGAAATTATCAATGATAGTCTTTACAACGCTAGATGAGACCCTGTACGTGAACGCATGTGTGATCACGCAGAATGATGATGACCTTGGGAATAAGGGAACAAAAACTTGAATTAGTATGTACCAAAGCAACCAAGACCCATTTTCGAGCGCTCTGATTGGCTCCCGTATCTCGCAATATCCATGACTATTAGTTGATTTTGAAGCGGTAGTCAAAATGGCATCGCGTATCCGTTAGACGAAGAAATGATTGCTTTAAACGAAGAACCATTACAGAAAACACGAAGAGGGCAACAAGGTTTGGCTCTTTTGTTTTAATGGTTAGGACAATTTTTTTTTTTCATAATCTGCTCAAAACCCACGACATTTATTTTCTTCAAAAAACCCTGAAGAATGTAAAAGAAACTCAAATGTACACGAAGCGCGCGTGCTAGAAATAAAAAAACACTTTAAATTTGTCCTTTCTTTGAAAATGAAGTGCATTTTATCGCTATTTTCTAATAGATACTAGAACAACTATCCCCCTCAGGGTCGGAGTCTAGCTCTAGATATATACCTCCACGACTGTTCACCTCCCCTTCTGGGGATAATTGTTAAATATTACCCGCGAAGTCATGAACCAATAAGCAAAGAGAGTTGACATGAGTATGAATAATTATGCATCATCGCGCTGTAGCTGCGAACTGTAAGTAAATGTCCAGAGAACAACAGCAGTTCTGCCTGATGCGTCAGAGACAGCGAAAAGTGTAGTAAATATATACGATCGACTTTCTCTGATCATAACAGTAATTGTAAGAGTATTAATAGTGATAATCATTATGTAATGAAACACTTAGTGTTGAAGTAATGATGACGAACCAAAAGTGTAAGCGTCGCGCTTGTGGGATCTGACTGGTGACGAAAAACCAGCAGTGTTGCGCATGTAGACGGTAGAATGGCACCTTATAAACGGGTCAGAAGCAACTAAATCCTGTATTGAGCCCTAAAATAGTTTGAGCCTGAGTGTTAGCAGCCGTGGACAGCCTTTCGGCCTTGTTGGGTCTCATCAACACAGCCTTCAGTTCTCTCTGACCCGTGTGTGCCATTATAGTTAATGGAGGAGAGACTGGCTATGAACGCCGGCGGACATCAAAGGGTCAAAACAAGCACTCTGAGGCTGAAGGTACCAATCACATGACCGCTAAGGTACATAGACTCAAAAACAAGATGGCGAATGGATTGGAAGAACACTTTCTTTAGAAAAATGATTTAGAAGTCATTCTCAACATTTTAGAAGTCGGTGAAGCGATTGAGCAGCAGTTTAAAACAACAGCTATTAAAATACAATTCAAACTGGTGCCATTTTACTGGCTGTCTCCATGTCTCATTCAAACACATCAAATAGCTTACCAAATGGTCTAAATCACGTTCTTTTCTCCCAACAATAAGATGGAGTGGGCTGTTTCCTTCCTTGTCACGTGCGTTAACATGTGCGTTCTTTTCAAGCAACTTCTCAATGATCTCTTCATGGCTGCCCATGCAAGCTAGGTGCAGCGCTTTGTCACCGTTTTCTGTTGCAATGTTCACGTCTATATTTTCCTAAAGAAAGAAGAACACAAAAAGAGGAGATCTTGAAACGAAAGTAAAATCATACGAGTACTAATCTGGTAGGTATAAAAACATTTCCTCACAGTGGAAAACTGCATGTTTCAATTAATTCAATTTTTAGCGAGTTCAAATTCTAATATGCTGTAATGAACAAAAGGCAAGTGTAAGAGAAATTGATAAAGAAAAAACTCAAACTGCTCCGAGCTGGAATCGAACCCACGACACCCCGATCACTTGGCAGGTACTTAACCACCGAGGCACTAAGTAAACAGTAGAAGAAGAAGAGAGGGAACGTACCAACCCAAGACAAGCCGAACAATCCCTATCCCAGCCCCCCACACTTGCCCACACTTCTCTCGGAAATATGGATATTTGCATATGTATGGATAAATTTTACCAATAGGGAACAAATGAAAGAAGTACTTCGTGAGAAACGGATATCCCGGCATATACCAATACAGATAAAGTATGAACGAAAGGCCGAGTATGTTCATCTGTAAACAGATGGCCTTTAGCTCATACTTTATTTGCTGAAATTGTCAGCTGGAAAATACCAGTACAGTTACCTTTTAAAGTAGAACTGAATATTGGTTTTTGTTAAAATAACTCAGGTGCTTGATTATTGGTGGACACTGGTGTATTGTACCGGCTATTACAAGATCAGGCTCGACAAGATTAAAGATCCTTCTGCGGCTACGTACACAAAGACGCTTGCACAGGTATCGCTATAACTTGGCTCATGTCGGTGCACAAATTCAGCTTAAAATTTTAGTATTAACGGTTTTCTGGTAACAGAATTCAAGAAAGAACACTCTAGTCATACACCAATTGTCCATGGAAATGCAAACATTAATGGCAAACAAGATATATCGAAAAAATAACTACCTTCTCAAGTAGCACAGTCACCACCTCAGTATGTCCGTTTAAAGATGCAAGGTGAAGAGAGGAAAAACCATCTGACTTCTTTGTGTTTACTATCTCAGGGTAGTGGTCAAGCAACACTTTCACAACCCTGACGTTTGAGCAAACAGCAGACTTAATGAAGCAAGATATTGTAGACTCCAATTCAACAGACTTTGTTAAATGTTAACTGGCATTTTTAATCGCCCTCTTACTATTCCGTTAGTCATAAGCTAACTCACTGAACACTCCATATGCTTCTCTCGAATGCTCTCGCATGCATACTTGCATAATAATTTATAAACACCTCACAGGGGAGTTTAACTGCATAATTTATAAACAACTCACAGGGAATATACTACAGATATCAGTATACTTCTTGATATAAGTAATTCTAATTCATAATCTTGTTATATTTCTAGACTTTCACTCAGCAAAAAAAGCAGTGTAATTGGTTGATTAATGGTCACGTGCCCCTGATCAAACTCAAATATATCCCGACCAGGATACAACCATGCAGTTGTTGCCCGCTTGCCGAAGTTCTGCCGTCTTTGAATGTTTATCTTTGTTAGACGATTGTTTGAGGGAAAGTCTAAATATGTAACAAAGCACTTAATGTATAGTCCCGCGGGAAACAAATTAACTTTATTTTCCCTCCAATCCTGATGTTTCCCTCGACTTGATCATTGGAACCATTGGGACTCTCGGTAAAACAAAAGTAACTGTTTCCCTTAGGACTATTCATTTACGTATATTGTTAGCAGCGCCTTTGAAATCTGTGATAGGGAGCTATACGAATTCATAACTTATCATTACTAATACTATTATTTTTGTAATTATCATTGATCTTATCATTACTTTTATTATCTTTATTTTTGATATTTTCATCTTTATCATTTTATTATTCATATTCTTGTTATCTGTTAAATGTTTTAGTGTATTTTGACCTAAAGATGGTGTCGTAAGGACACAAAAACGTTGTCCGATACGATTCTACCCGTAATTTCAATTATCAAATTATTATTATTATCTTCAATTTGTAGATTTAATTTTGACCATAGAGCATGGAATAAGGTTTAACTTATTTGTGGTGAGATCTAGGGCTGGCTTAACCAGTCTATACCAATGTTAAATACCAACAAGTCACACTAATCTTACTTGTCTTTCCCTTTAAGCGCAGCTTGCTGCAAAACATCGAATCCTTTCTCATTGCAAACAGTTGGGTCTGACGAACCAGAGCTCATTAACAACTCCGCTATTTTCAGGTTATTTTTAGTTTCATGGAGAGGCGTATCACCCGAAACATCCTACAAGAGACAAAACCCATCGTTACTGAAACGTACTCACTAGTATAAGCACTTAGAGCCTAATTATTGAAAGCACCGATGTTATTACTACTATTAATAATGTATTAATGATAATCCTAACGATAATAACAGCAATACCAAAAGTGACAGTAGCCCAGTTGTTCAAAAGGCGATTAACCCTAATCCAGGGTTAATTACCTTGACAACCAAAAGGTTTTGTTAAGAGTTAAACCGGGTTTAAAGTTAACCGACTTACGAACAACCGGCCCCTTGGAATAGTGACTAGGTATCTAACCTATTAAGCCATGATAATGACAATCATAACGATGTGGTGATTTCATGATGAAGATACTAACGATTACAATAACGACGATGATCGTGATAAGGATTACCATGCAATACAATGACGATTGCAATGGTGGTTGCAATAACGATAACAAACAACCATTACGATTGTATTAACGGTTACGCCAATTATTGTGATTGCGATTGAAATTGTGATTGCAATATGGATAGCCATTACTTATATAACGGTTATGATTGCAGTTGTGATTGCACCATGGGTAACCATTACGATAAGAATGCGTTTGCACTACTATTGCCTGTTCACCTGCTTGTTTGGGTCACAGTTTCCATTTAGGAGCTGTTCGACTGCCTTGGCGTTCTCTTGATTTACGGCCAGGTGTAGGGGCGTCTCCTTATTGGAACCCTCGGAGTCGACGATAGCGCCATGACTAATCAGCAGCTTGGTCGTCTCGCCAGATTTATCCCTTGAAAGAAACGAGAAACAACATATTCTTTATGTATCATCTAAATAGTGGTACGGTTGTTTGAAGTAGTGGTCCGGGTATTTGAAGTAGTGGTCCGGTAATTTGAGAAGTGGTCCGGTAATTTGAAGTATTTGTACGGTAATTTGAAGTAGTAGTCAGGTAATTTGAATTAGTGGTCCGGTTATTTGAAGTCATTTGTCCGGTGGTTTGAAGTAGTGGTCCGGTAATTTGAAGTAGTGGTCCACTAATTTGAAGTAGTGGTCCAGTAGTTTGAAGTAGTGGTCCAGTAGTTTGAAGTAGTGGTCCACTAATTTGAAGTAGTGGTCCACTAATTTGAAGTAGTGGTCCAGTAGTTTGAAGTAGTGGTCCAGTTGTTTGAAGTAGTGGTCCAGTAGTTTGAAGTAGTGGTCCAGTAATTTGAAGTAGTGGTCCGGTAATCTAAAGTAGTGGTCCACTAATTTGAAGTAGTGGTCCAGTAGTTTGAAGTAGTGGTCCGGTAATTTGAAGTAGTGGTCCAGTAGTTTGAAGTAGTGGTCCGGTAGTTTGAAGTAGTTGTCCAGTAGTTTGAAGTAGTGGTCCGGTAATTTGAAGTAGTGGTCCACTAATTTGAAGTAGTGGTCCAGTAGTTTGAAGTAGTGGTCCAGTAATTTGAAGTAGTGGTCCGGTAGTTTGAAGTAGTGGTCCAGTAGTTTGAAGTAGTGGTCCAGTAATTTAAAGTAGTGGTCCAGTAGTTTGAAGTAATTGTACGGTAGTTTGAAGTAGTAGTCCGGTAATTTGAGAAGTGGTCCGGTAATTTGTGACGTGGTCTGGGAATTTGATGTAGTGGTCCGGTAATTTGATGTAGTGGTCCGGTAGTTTGAAGTAGTGGTCCGGTAACTTGAAGTATTTGTACGGTAATTTGAAGTAATGGTCCGGTAATTTGAAGTAGTGGTCCGGTTATTTGAAGTAATGGTCCGGTAATTTGAAGTACTGGTCCGGTTATTTGAAGTTATGGTCCGGTAATTTGAAGTATTTGTACGGTAATTTGAAGTATTGGTCCACTCATTTGAAGTAGTGGTCCGGTAGTTTGAAGTAGTGGTCCACTAATTTGAAGTAGTGGTCCGTTAATTTGAAGAAGTGGTCCGGTAGCTTGAAGTATTTTTACGGTAATTTGAAGAAGTAGTCAGGTAATTTGAAGTAGTGGTCCGGTTATTTGAAGTAGTTGTCCGGTTGTTTGAAGTAATTGTCAGGTAATTTGATGTTGTGTTATGGATTGATCAGTTCTGATTCAGATTGTTTTGTCTTTTAGGTGTGTTTGTATTTTTATGGCAACAGTGACTTACATTAAGAGTTGTGAGAGTTTCTTATCAAGTAAAATAAGAATCCAAGAATTCGTCTTGCTTGCGTTCATAACAGATACTTTGAAATAAAGGGCAAAGTTAAAATCTAATTTTGTCTCTAAGGCAATTTGTACTCATTTGACAGATAAAGTTGAGTGAGCCTTAGGTGGGAGAGATGGTCAACCCTCGACCCGGCCCGTAATCGAACCGGGGATCTCAGGATTGGGAGGCAGAGACCTTACCTCTGCGCCAAACCCTCCGCTTTAGAGTATATTTCTTTTAAATGTTGCAGCTAGGTACTCACCCGTATGCTGAATGGTGTAACGCGGTATAACCCTGGACGTCCTAAGAAAAATGTTCCGAATGATTGATTTTAATTCTTGGAATGTCTTATCAAATACAGGCCGAGATTTGAAATCTAATAGTTAGTAGCTTGTGTCAATACTGGTCAGTAGATTTTGTCATGCAGGGCCGAGTTGTTCAAAGACTGGTTAATTTTAACCCCGGGGTAAGCAAAAATTCGAGCAATAATTTATTCTCTAATGAAAAGCTTATATTTCTTACAAAATTCTGCTTAGATTTTCCCCAGAGAAAGTTGTCAATTCCGAAATCACAACTCATGAAAGGCTTGAAAGAAGGGCGTGGTTAAAATTCGACCTTTCGTTAGGGTCCATTGGCCTTTAAGCAACTAGGCCCTGGAGAAACAATATTAAAAGTAAGTAGGATAACTTCGCATGGTTATCACCAGTTAACCAAGAAAGAGCCGGAAAGTTCATACATAACGGAAACTTGAGGTATCAGTTTTCACCAGGAATCTGCGTTCCTTCTCCACGATCTATTCTTGTCTCAATTAAGTTCAAGCAGCTTAGGCTGAAACACGACTATTAAATATTTGATTGATTATCCTCCATTCTATTCTGTTCTAGATCTTAAGAGAAAGGTCGACATGCCTTCATTGTGAATTGATCCGCTTAGTCTCGATCATTATTCTACAGTTACCGCGTATCATCCGTTATTTTTTCTTTAAATAAACAAGCGAACAACTCATTGCTGGCCATTTTTTAATTTCAAACAAGCCTGCTTTGGTGGTTTTACGTTTTTGCTAAGGCTATTGACCTTTACGTTAGATATGTGACTTGACAAAAACATATCTAATACATCCTTTTAGGCTACTAATCACGCGGCATCATCCGTTGTTATGATATACGATTATTCAGATAACACACGCGATTGGTGAATGGTGTGTCTCTGTCATTAGCCTGTGGAAACGTAATCATCTAGAAAACATTATTTTATTTTGAAATTTTAAAAAAGCACACTTACCGTGTTTGTATAGGCTAATGCCAACCGAGGAAGGTTTGGGAAAAGTCGAGAACGGAACAAATACTCAGCCTTCGGTCTCCTGTTTGTACTGATCCCTAAACGCACCTCGATTTGCATTAGCCTGTGCAAACACGATAGCTGGACTTAATTCCTTAAATGATATCAAAAGAATTAACACCTTTATCTCGAGCTTTGCTCCATGTTCTAGTAGGTAGGAAGTTATTTTCTCGTGTCCTTTGTGGCAACTAACGTGAAGAAGTGTCTTGCCGTTGTGTAACGCATTCACCTAAAGCAAAAACAAAATGGTTACGTTTGCGACGCATGAAAAGCATCAAAGCAATTGTAAAATATTAACAAGCATGCCTTAAGCGCCTCCGTCAATTGATTGAATTAGTTAAAGGGTGGATTAGGGACTTGTTTAAAACAAAGAAGCTAGATTTTTAATAAAAATACCGCACTAATAATACCGGCCTGCGCAAAAGCAAATTTTTGAGTTGTTTTTTCAGTGAGAAAACTGTGCTTTCGGCATTTCGTGGGGGCACCATTTTCGCTCGGTTTATCATTTCAAATAAATTTGAAGTGTTATCCTATTAAGTGTGTGGCTAGTGAAAAAAAATCAAGCCAGCACAATCATTATCGGTCACTGCCACACACTAGCAGACATTGCCTGATTAGACGTTTTGGGATAAAAAAAACAACAATAATCTTTTATTAGGAAGCCCTCTAACTAAAAGTGATTTTCAGAAAGGATCTAGCTTGTCAGATCTTCCTTCACGACAAAAAAACGTATCCGATCCGGCTTTGTCGGTGACTGTCACACATAGCCGAATTTTCGTTGCAGACAAGATATCTAGGCCTTTCAGACAATAAATCGCGTAGTATGTAGTACTAGTGTGGTGGTTTTAGCTTTATTTATCAAAATAAAGACTTAATCAAGCTACCGAGTCGTTTGTTTGTAGACTAGACGTGGACTAACTCATGTTGTTTTTCGTTTCCACTGACATATAAGGTACAATTCATTTTTATCAGGAAGCCAAAACAATTTATACCGTTTTGGTTTCTTTTGGGCATCCTCACCACATTAATTAGTAGTTTTGTGAGGTACTTTCAAGATATATGACTGTAGTGTGGTGAAAAGCAACAGAAAAATGAAATCACTGATCCAAAAGATCGTTATCTTAGCAGCGAAGCTAATAGTTTCAAGGTGAATCTGACAACTTTCAATCGTCTTGATCTTTTATTGACAAACATGTTTCGGCGTCCTACGCCATCATCAGTGTGAAGTACATTAAGTTCATGAGTTGTTTAAATAGCATTTAATCTCGTGCAAATGTAACATGGAATGTGAACTATAATATAACATAAAGAAAGTAGCATGCATGACTCAAAGAAAACAAAAACAAAAGACTAAAGAGGTAAAGAAAGCCCGGCATGTGTGACTTGTTGATTTAGCACGGGGTTAAGCCATTTGATGTGCATGGCTTCCTTAAGTTTACTTTGGTACTCAGTTTTAGCAGTGTCCAAAATTTTATAACACTCATGAACTTAATGTACTTCACACTGATGATGGTGTAGGACGCCGAAACATAAAAGATCAAGACGATTGAAAATTGTCATATTCACCTTGAAAAAATGAAACCAGCATTAACGCAGCTCTTACCTCTGATGAGTCCTTTTCCAAGGCAGTTTTCAAGAGCTCAAGATTATTCTCTTCCACAGCTTTCACGGCAGTGTTCAGCCCTCCTTCTCCGCCACCCAATAAATGCTCGAGTAGCTGCCACTGAAAGTTACCTGCATGTTCCTTTAGTTGTTCTGAATAGAGAAAGATTTCATTAATGCTAAGTTTTTGAGACTTAAATTCACATGATAGCCGAGTAAAAAGCAGCAACCTAACAGACGAAGTATAGTGGTATAGTACAGTAGGTAGTGGTAGTGGTAGTAGTAGTAGTAGTGGTAGTAGTAGTAGTAGTAGTAGTAGTAGTAGTAGTAGTAGTAGTAGTAGTAGTAGTAGT
>JAOBAT010108967.1:0-37980 GCA_026413305.1 Hydrozoanthus tunicans
CCCCTCCCGTGTAAATGGCCTTGCCGATATCAACTGCCAATTTCCTCTCACCTCCCCCACAATTGAAGTCTCGTTCGTTCCCTGAGGCCGTTGATCAATTACCGGAAGCTAGTCTAAAAGTAATACAGCTCTAGCACTCGTGAGAGAAGTTCCTCGAATTTCGTATCGATATATCCGTGTCGGTCGAATGTCGAAATACAAGAGTGCCTCTTCACCCATGTTCTGGAAGATATAAACCGCTGAAACTATAAGAATACAAAATAGATAAATGAATAACAATGATAACTTCTGCCGCGAGTCCCCAGCTTGATATACTTTTTAAAAGCATCATTAGTTCAATTAATTAAGGGAGAAAGGAAAAGTGTTTGCAAGCCTGGAAAAGTGACTATTTTTGAACTCTTGTAAGTCAAACGCTACTTTCACAGTTTTTTTACTTTGATGTTTGTAATGTTACATTATACTGTTATAGTCTCAGTGTACAATAAACAATCTAAAGATTAATGTGCGTATTCTCGGATTGCACTTACTCCCTAGAGACGCCTAAGACAAAAGACAAAGCGGCCATGTTGGTGTGCTAAACATAAGAAATCATCAAAATTCTTTTGTTCAAAAACACCAACATGACCGCTGTGACGTCACGTGCAATCCAGCAATATAGATTTCCAGATCCGGGTCCAGAAAGTTAACCAATTGTAAGGGTATGGAGTTTTTGCCTTTTAATTGTGGATGATTTTGCCGCTGAACTAAAACTCATGAAGAATATTAAATCGGGGATGTAAAAGATATGGAAAAAGTGTGATTGACTGCAACGCGTACGATTTGTTAAACATTTTTTTTTGTTCGCGACTGGGGCGCCCGATTACTAATTTTTAAAAGTGTGGCCACTCGATCTCGATAGAACTAAGACGGGCCATACAGTTTGGTTTAATTAGGGAGGGTAGGCATACCTAAACACATGACCACCTGTACGAGATGGGACGAGTGCATGCTCGGCAGTCTTTTCCTGTCGTCAAGTCATTTCAAATGAGAATATCAAAGATCTTGTGCTGTATCTCGGCTATGTATACTAGTTCATATGGTCGGCAGCCAAAAGGCAATATGAAAGATATAAACGAAGATGTTCTATTTTTATAATTTTGACATTCATGTTTAGCTTGTAATGTATGTACCAACCAAAGCATATGGCCCGAGAGGAGACAAGGAACGGCCATGGATGGCACGTGGTTCGAGCTCAGACAGGGATTTCTGTTCAAATGCTTAACTGTAGTAACTAAATCGAGTATTTTACAAACAGTCAATTCTCCCATCTCAAACCAGCAAAAATTCCATATATATACCGTCCGAAACACCGGGAACGGCAAGCAAAAAAAAAAGTCGCGTGACCTCTCCGCTGTTAATACGTGAATCTCAATCTCCCTAATATTATGTTCTATCCTGATATGCCAATAAAAACAACAGACAAATTGCAAGTTAATTGAAAGCCATTTTATTTTCTCAAACAATACAAGATTAAACTTACAAAAAAAACTATCTAAACACTGCTGCACAGCCGCACGCAAGTTTACTCAACATGACAAGAAGAGAACATATAAAATAAAGGAAGAGCCAGGAAAAATTTCATATTGCACAGCTATGCTGGCTTGTACACGCGACGCAAAGCGAGCTAAGCAACTGTCAATGTTTACACGGAGGTATTGGTTGCAGATCTTACATTTTCACCGCCAACGCAAAAAATTCAGGTTATAACATCAATGCATAAACTGAATGCGACTTGTTTTCAAAGCTGGTGGAGCGAGGTTGGTTAAAGGCGGCATGCGCTTAAAGCGTGAGTCTTCTAGGAAAATTTTAGGGCATGCTCACCGGGACGTTTTTGAAAAAAGTCGTTTTTTGAAAACCATTTCTGGATATTTCTTAGACATTAACCCCTGTACTATTTCATAAGGTAAATGTCTTATTGAGAGCTAATTGGTACAAAAATTTAAGAACCTGCTCCAACCTGGGATGGCTCGTACCCATTACAACCTACCTATTGGCCTGATAAACTTGCGAGGAGTGTCAAAGGGTGCAAAGCAAGCGTGATAGGAAAAGTAAAACAAAACTTATTGGGTCGAACCGGTTTCTAGGGTAACTACATCTACTGTACGTACCACGAGGCTGAATGATTGTGTTTAGTTTGCCTGTTGGGATAACCCGTCTGGGTAGGCGGTTAGTTCACTAGATACTGGAAGTGATCAAACTTAACTTACTCAAGCTTAAGGCCTACCAATTAAATTTCTGTTTTCTTTTCTTCAAAAAAAGTCTAACAAAATGAAAGTGAGCATATAGAGTGTTGTCCGTTAGTGGCATATGTGTAAACACAACACTGTAACGGGGTATATTCCAAGTTTCGCTGATCTACAGCATTAACAAAGAACCCCATAAACCCACACAAGGAAAGAGAACAAATCTCTGACCTCGGTGGGATTCGAAGCCACGACCTACGAAACAGATCTTACGTCGCTCTAACCGACTGAGCTACGGGGCCAGCTGGGAGTTTGGTCGTGGGATTTTAAGGATAGTGCAGCTCGGCCCGAGCCTAGAAATAACCATAGGGTGTTGTCTTTTGGTGGCATATAAGTAAATACAACTTACCACTGGAGTTACTGCCAAAGTTAAAGTTCTACCAACAAATCTAAATTGTTTCTTATCAGTTCTTTCTTGATTTTTTCTTTCTTAAATCTTAATTGTGCATTAATAAATCTTAACTGTCTCTTCTTAACACTCTAGTACAGTACATTCAAATATTTGACACAAAACTTGAAAACATTAATTAGTGCCATAAATTTGAACAAAACTGCAAATTGTTAACAACATAATGAAGTATGCAACTTTCTTACTTTCAAAAAAAGTCACAACAGTGGATACTGTACTTAACCTATCCATTATATAAAGGAAATGAAACTGGCCTGGGACTAATCTGCATACTTGTAACACAATCAGTATTTACAGTAAAATGAATGAATCTAGAAGTAACTCCTGTAAACAATGACCAGTTGCTTTTCTCCCAATGTCATCGCAAAATCAAACAGAAATGTAGATGCAACGGGTCTGTCAATAGATCTATGTACATTCCCTCTATGCCATTGGTACCAGTATGTCCTTAAGGTCATCTTCGAACTTGCGCACCAAACATTTTTGTGCCACTTCCTCGTAAACTACAAGTGAATAAAAACCCACTTGTATTAGATATTAATAGTGATAAAGTTTGCACATGAAGTAATGATAAAGCATTAAAGATATATAGGTAGTATTTTCCACTGTAATGTAGGCCACTTGAAGAATAGATATTTTATTGCAAAAAGAACTATTTTACTTGTATTGTAGTTTGTTTTTGAAAGGCAGACAAAGTTAAATTGTTCTCTAAAAACCTAACGGAAACTCATAATAACAAATTTATTCACACGCCACCGCCATGACATTTTAAATGATGTCAAAATTTCAACTAACGTGATCTCCTTTGTGTTAGCAAAATTATAATTTATTCACAGTAGGTGTAATTTGATTGTCTGTTTACTGGGTAAATAAGAATGTCTAGAAATATTTTATTGGTTTAGGTCAATAATAATTCATTGATCTGGTTTTGGTTCAATACAGTTGGTGCGAAAAAACTCTTCACAATGCAGATAAACCTTTGTGTAAAGATTAAAACATACCAATTCTAGGTTCAGGGTTCCTGCAGCTAACACCTGACCAAATTTAAGACCTTTTAAAGACTTTTTAAAAACCTTGCATAAAATATTTAAGACCAACATCCGCAGACCAATACCACGGGCGCACACTGCTTCTACTTCCGGATGGGATCCGGCAATGATGAAGACGACGGTGTTTCAAATATTTTTCTTGTGCACCACTGAACAATTGATGGCAAGGTAGAAAAACTAGTTTTGTGCAAAAAAAGTGAATAACTTTCATAAATTTAAGACGTTTTCAAGGCCTTAAAAAAGCAAAATAAAAAATACGATTTTTAAAGTCTTAATGCGTTGAAACATTAACTCTTACCCTTTTTGTTTTAATGGTGCTTGGGCTTTTTGTTGGTACTGTTGGCTTTGATATGAACTAATGCCTGTTCCGCTTTCATCCCCAATGTCTGATGAAGAGGCTTTGATTGCTTTCTTTAGGTTTTCCACCTTAATAAAGTTAAATTTACTTAACTTTAATTACTAGTTACTTCAAATGAAAAAGCATTATTTAGTTTAAGGGGCCAACCATTTGGCTTTTGTGGGAGGGTTGGGTGATTTTTTGTATCATTTGACGGTCATCATCTTATTATAGGTTGTTTACATAAGAATTATTGAAATATCAGTGTGAGAGTATAAACACTGAACCTAGAGTTTCATTAAATCTTTGCTAATTAATGCATGATTGGGAAACACATCAACCCAGTAATTATGCTCGTATGTTCATAGCCCTCCGATAGCTAGTCAGTAGAGCGGAGGACTGTAAAATTAACATCGCCATTGCTGATTCGAATACGGCTCGAAGGACTATTTTTTCAATTTTTTTCTTTTCTATATGAGTCTAGTGTCGCTAAAGAAACAAAAACATTTGAAAAGCTTGAACACAAAATCAATTATTGTAGAATAAGGATGGATTTGTAACCGTTTTTAGAACTGAGAAGAAGCTAAAAGGCACAGGAAACCTTAAGAGAGCAGGGAGAAGAGTTCATCGTTCCAAATACACAATACTGTAGACTGAAAACAGTGTAGAACTTGTTGTCAAATAAATCTAATCAAACGTGATTCAAGCAAACATCAACAATAAATCACATCAACAACACAACAATGTAAGTTCAAGCAAGTTCATGTCATTTATTCTCTCATGTGCCACAGCCTCGAAGCCATTCTGGTGGTCTTTGGGCTTGTCTGGGGTATTGTCATGGCACAGGTTCAAGGGGACGATCTGGGGGATGCTGGTCAAGTGGTTTTTCGCCTCCTTGTTCCTCAACCAAATCGCAGTCTGTGAGTAGTCCAAATCGTTTGTCTCATCTGCTAGGGCACTGTCAGGTGGTTGTACTTTCTTGAAGTGGGAGGAACTCCTTGTGATAACTTTGTCTTTTCTCCTCGCTGATATCATTGAGCCTTTACTGTTGATGACTCGGTATGGCTTGGGTTCAAATGGTGTTTGGGACTTACGGTAGGTTTTGTCCCTCTGGGTGATGACTGTACCACCCATGCAGATAAGGGATGGTTTGACGTAGGCTTTGTTGTCTGAGTACATCTTCACCTTTCTCTTTGCTTCACTTTCTTTCTCTTTTATGTTGACTTGCTTTGGACTGTCTGTCCGGAAAGCAGGCGTCTTTGTCTGCATAGGACAATTGAAAAGAACAAGGGCTGGTGATTGGCCCATTGAGCAGTTGGGTGTTGCTCTGTAATTGCATAAGAACTTTGAAAGTTCCACTTGCCATGGCTTCTGTTCCATCAGCACTATCTTTATAACCTTCTTCACAGTCCACATGAATTGCTCTACCTCTCCATTTGCCCTTGGTCAGTGTGGGGTGATTTCCTGTGAGTGAAGCCCCAGTCCCTGGCGAGTGCATTGAACGGCTTACCATTGAACAGGTGCCTGTTATCAGTTTTCACCACCTCTAGTATGTCTTGCCTCTAGTAACTTGGCAAATATTTTCTCCAGGCTAGGGATCACAGCTTGTGCCATGAGGGAGCGAAGAATTTCAACCACAGGGTACCCAGAGTAATCATCTAAGACAACTAGCAGGTACTCTCCAGTGGATAATTGAGCAAAGTCAACACTGACTTCTTGCCATTGTTGGTCAGGCAGTTCAGACATTCTGAGTGGCCCGTGCTTTACTTTTGGAGTGGCTACTAGGCAGGCGAGTCAGGATTTGATCTTGTTCTCTACAACTTGTTTTAGGCTGGGGAACCACACTTTCTCACCAAGCAGAGTTTGGTGTTTGTGATTCCTTGATGGCCCTCTTGAGCCACGTCTATGTTGTGTTACTGTAACTTACCAGGAATTACGAGCTTTGTGCCTCAAAGTACTACTAGAGTTGTTATGCCAACTTAGACTTTCCCTTTAATATGTGCAAAGCTGCTGTAAGCATTGGGGTCTATCTCTGGCTATTCTATGGGGCATGCAACTTGGCTGTGCTAACGGCTTCCATGATGGCTTGGAGTGTTGGCTCTCTAACATGAGCTTTGGCAATCTCGGTGAGTGAGAGCACAGCTGGTGTAGATTTTGCGGCGACATAGTTGATGTACTCCTCAGCTATTTGCTCTTGGCGGGTTTGAAAAGACGTGTGCTTGGAGGGGTGGCGATACATGTAGTCTGCTGGATTCGTTTCTCCTTTCCAGTACCCAACTGTGATTTGTGAGTCGGAGCATCCACCATTCTATGCGAGCAGGTTGCTTTGACTTTGGGCTACTGTATATGACTTCAAAAGGCTTGTGGTCTGGTTATCCATAAACATATACGGAAAAATTGCAGGACGGAAGCAGAAAACAGCTGGGCGCTAGGGCGGAGCAGCCTGTTGTTTTGCGCTAGTTAGAACACTGCACAGTGTTGACTGGTTTCCAAAGATTTAATAATGTACATATATATTACATATGACTATTTAAACTGATTCTTGATACTCACCTCTGTTTCCACCAGGATCTTTTGTTTGTGTTTCTTTTCTCTGTATGTGTTGGCTCTTTGTATTTGTTTTTCTATGCTATGTAACACACTTTCACATCCATTACACCTGAGTAAACCACAGAAATTAAAATTGTAAGGAAGCATTTTTATTTTTAAAATGTTGTGGGCACTAATAACCTCCTTAAAACAAGATGTTTAACATGAGGTGGCATGACCATAAAGATTGATCATTTTTATTGATAAGGTGTTAGTGTGAAGTCATTTCAATGGGAACAATCATTACCATACTGAATTAGTAAGGAGCCAAGATGATATGAGGTTTCTAAGGAATAAGAATTGATGACCATCTTCTTGGACCAGAAAGGTGTTATAGTGGTGAACATTAGGTTAATCTAAGAAAATATGGTCATAGCCATCAGCAATGATCATCATCTTAATCAGTAGGGTGGCGAGATGATGTCAGGTACTTAAGGAATGGTCATTATCATCTTGGATAATTGTCATCCTGGGTCAGCAAGGGGTTGAAGTTACTATTTAAGGAATGATCATTGCCTTAAGTGATGACCATCATCCTGATCAGTAAGGTGCCAAGATGATGTAAGACGTTTTTAAAAGGAATGGTCATGAGTTATCATCATGAATGAACATCATCCCAGATCTTTAAGTTGCCAAGATGATGGCAGGTGTTTAAGGAATGAGATTTATAATCATGGATGAACATCATCTTGGATCTATAAGGTGCCAAGATGATGAATGAGAGTTATAATCATGGATGAACATCATCCTGGATCAGTAGGGTAAAAAAAATCATGTTAGGTATTTAAGAATCGATCACTTTAATCATGGGAAACTTCATCCTGAATCTAACAGGTTCCAAGATGATGAATGAGAACTACATAATCATGGATAAACATCATCCTGGATCAGTAAGGTACCAAGATACATCATCCAGGAACTATGGTGCCAAGATGATGACAGGTGTTTTAGGAATGATCATTGTCACTATGGATGAACATCATCCTGGGTCAGTAAGGTAACAGTAAAAGCAACAGTAAACCTTTATCTAAAACAGGATAGACCATTCAGTAACAGTACTTAAAAAACAACTGCTATCAACAGTGTCCTATATGTGTATTATAGTTGTGTCAAAACTAGTCAAGGAATGATCTTTGCTATCTTGGATGGATATCAAACAGTATCAATAAGGTGTTAAAATAATGTCAGGACTATTTAAGGAGTAATCATTGCCATTTTGGATCAACATCATCCTGAATCAGTAAGGTGCCAAGATAATGACTGGTGTTAAAGGAAACATAACTCTGACCATGGATAAACGCCATCCTGGAACAGTAAGGTACATTTAAATTCTCAATTATCAATGAATATTGTGCCAAGATGATCTTACCAGTCCTGTAGAACACTGACAACGGTATCCACTGTCTCTGGTTTAATATCTCTACCTATTGCAAAGTCAACTTCAAGCTGCAAAGAAATACATTCAAGCTGTTAATTTAAAAAGTTGCATGAAAGAATTGGAAGACAATTGCAATAGTACTTGTGTTTGATAAAAAATACTTCAGTTGCTTCCTTGTTTTTTTTGCCTTTTCCAAAGAAAAATCACACAAACCTGTTTATTTTTTTGGTCTAATTTTCCATGTATTATATCTGCATAGACTGCCTCTATAATTAAATCCTAAGAATAGAAGAAAAAGTTACAAACTGTCAGAATAATATACATGGCATTAACAAAAATAGTATTAACATAACAATAGTTATTCAAATAATAACAAAATTGATGGTAATAATACTTATATACTAGTAACGATAATAGGAATAACAATAACATCAACAAAATTAATAATGAAATTAACAATTACAATGATAATGATACTAATAGTATTGATCAAAGATAACAGTAAAACACAACAGTGGCATACCATGGTAAAGCTACTACTTTTTTTCTTATTAACTTGTTATGCCAACATCTTGAAAATACAATTAATATATTTATTCAGCAGGTTTTAACCACTGGAAACTAACTAATCATTTCACAGAAAAGGCTTCCTACATGATCTGCTGACTAGTTCAAAGACAAGCCATCATTCAGTCTACACTATTGTCTGATGATGACTGGCAGTAGTAGTCAAAACATTATGCTCATTTTAATTACGACCAAAATTGTGAGACAATCACATAAGTATCATTTTATAAACTCACCTCAAGTTCCCTAAGATTACTGATTTCAAGTTCTTTTAGTAATACTTCATATGGAATGTACTGGAAAAAGTACAAAAGTATTTCAATTACAAACTGAAATTCTGGATTAATAAATGAAAGTCACCCAAATATTCATCCCTCGACCCAGACGGGGGTAGAACCAATGGACCTCAGGACTGGGAGGCAGTACCACTGTACCAGCCCCTCCACTATAGATAAGGAATGACAATGAATTTTTTTGACAAAATCTTATACTCATAATTTTGTTTTTTTTAAACAATAAAATGCATTTTTCGTGCTGTGTAGTTTTTTATTGTACGATGGGGGCATGTTGGAAGAATTGATAAAAAATTTGAAAGTCACAAGCTGTCCGCAGCGAGTGACTTTCAAGTTTTTTATCTATTCGACCAACATTCCCCCCGAGTGCAATAAAAAAATTACACTGCATGGAAAATGTGTTTTATTGCTTTTATAAAATAACAAACAAACAATTATGAAAAGGCAAAGATACGTGCAATGTTATATCAACATTCAAATTCTCCTTACACGTACGTTACATGTCATCTGCCATCTAGCAAGCAACAGAGCATGAAGTTTGAATTTGAACTGTCACGAATCAATGAAAAATGCTCGATTTTATTAGAAAGTTTGCCTTTGGAAAAGGTTAACAGTTACCTCAGTTCCTAGAGAAATTACAAAACAATCATATTTGCAGTAGCTTAGGCAGTGCTTTCTTACAAGCTTTTAAGTTAGGAGCAGAAAAAACTACAAGTGAAATTGTCACTTGAGACAACTTTGAAATGACCTTGTGTGTTCGGTTTTGAAGAAAACTAGTTAATTTGGACGTTTTGGATAGTTCATCCCTAGAACATGCCGTCAAGCTTTACACAATCTGTAACAATAGAACATCATGTGCCCTGGATCTGGATTGGGACAGTGTCACGGCTGCTTGATGAATGAATCTGGCTGGAGAGACTGTTCAAAGAGCCATTGAAATCAAGCTTGTGCACACTCGGCCGACTTAAAGTGGTAATAGATGTTTTTTTAAAAGTTCTTTTGTCGAAATTTCTGAGAGACTCTGGGAGTCCTGATACATGTTTCTACATGCTCTTGATCTAAAGCCCTTGTCAATTCATTCATTCCTCATTCTTTTCTCCACTCTTCATATTAAAAGTAGAAAGAAGTTGAATAGATATATAAGCTTGACAAATTTAAGATTTAGTTCGGTACCTTGCAGCTTGAAATGCATTGCTTTTCGGATTTTTCGTATAGAAGTTGGTTTTCAACTAATAAATGTTACTCTTCAAACATTCTTTGCTTTTGATGTGTCTAAATAATTTTAGAACGTGATAGTTTGGAGAGTTTTATTACTCTCAACAAAAGAAACCATTTCGTCGAGTACTTCGTGTTTTTTGTCAGGAATTTCGTTGAGCTAGCTCTGACTTGTCGACTGAAGCAAACCGCATCTTTTTGTTCTTGGTTTCCAAGTTTAATACCTAAATAGGCTCATTTTTATTTGGTATCAGATTTGAATTATGATTTTGTATGTTGTCATTGGCTAACATGTTTTCTACAATAAAAAAACTGGTTATTTGCAAGCAATAAAAATGGCGGCGGATTCTCAGTGTTGTGTGACTCTTTCAAAACCATTCCGTGTGCTCTCTTACAGAACACTTTTTTTCTGCGCTCTCGACCAATCACAGTGCGCGTACTAATTGAGTTATTTTATAATTCCATTTAGGGGTCCAAACAAAAAACATTGTCACATTCGTCATTTTTATATACTAATGAGTCAAATTCAACATCATAAGGTAATTATCTATCTTTTCTATTTGTGAACAAAGCAACAGATCCCAGGGTTTTCGGGTTCTTCCTTGACATCGGGGTTTTCAAAAAGGATTTCACAGAGTTTGCGAGTCATTTTTCCAAGTGCTTTGAAAGGTTTGAGATTCTTTTATGACTTCGGCAGGTTTTCTCTGGGTTTCCTCAAAGAAAATATGCTAGTTTGGTGAAGTTTCAAGCCTGGTCTCCTATTATGAATTAAAACACTGACTTTAAAAACTGTAAATTACTGAAGCCTGAGTACTCACCGCTCCTTCCAGATGATGTCTGAGAGAATTGTATCGTGGAGTTGATGGGTTTTTCAGAGCATCTGACCACACCTTGTCCAAGAACCGGATGGTGACCTCATAGGTTCCAACATCTGTTGAAAGGTGTGAACTATTAGATTGTCTATGGCTTTGAACAATAGTATGGTGATGGTTACAGTGTGTGGCAAAAAGCTGGTAAATAAGTAATAGATAATGAACAGATGTAGAATCAAACCAAAAATAACTTTATTGTCAATCATAAACCTGAAAAAAACCTAAATTAGTACGTCAGTATACACCACACTTTGTTTAAGAATTACTTGTGCGTAAACATACATCACAACTTGTTTAAGTTAAACTTTAATGGAGCCGAGACCAAATGTGGAATTGCACACGGTTTGGGTATTCTGCTGATGAAAGGTAACTGTTTTGTTCCTTTAAATTTGAGCAACATATACAGTCTATGTCTATAATATTTTAAACTTGAGAACTTTAGGGGTTTAGATTACCTCTGAGTCTTTTCCTACAAACAAATCCCCGAGGTGTGTCGCATTTCGCGTAGCGCCATCTGGTTTGGGTGTTAATAACGATACATTTAGGGCCCTGAATAGTAGACTGATATGAGTCCCAGTCTAAGAAGTGCGGAGCACTTCCGTCTAGCCAGGTTACAAAGCCCTCCTTGATTGTGTCACTCATTCCAACCCAGGCATCGTTTGCTCCAGCTGTTGTCTGCATGAATGAAAAAAACAATACAATTTTTTCGGTCGGTATTCAATCAAATTGCATGCCCTGGTTACAGTGTAAATGGTAATCTCGAGTTTGATGGTTGCTCTGTCCACAGAAAGACAGTACAAGTCCTTCATTTCTCCTTCTGTTTTTGGGCATGATCTTGAGTGCCAATAATACCACTTGACGTATAAAATCCCATTTCTCACTATGAATGGGTAATGTAATGAGAAGAAAAAACAAAACATTGTCCTTCAGTAGCATATGCATGAATACAACATATCGATTCGGGTGAGGCCTTATTTACCACTGGAACGGGGTGTAATCAAGAAAGAACAAAGAACCCCATAAACCAACAAAAAGGAGATTAAGGCCTCGCTTGAAACTATATATTGTATTCACACGTATGTAACTGAAAGACAACATTGTATAGTTATTTCTAAGCTTGGGCCGAGCTGTTCTGTCTTAATATCCCACGACCAAACTCCGAACTGGCCCCGTAGTTCAGTTGGTTAGAGCGACGAAGATCTGTATTCGAATCCAACCGTGGTCAGAGATTTTTCTCTTTTCTTTGTGTGGGTTTATGAGGTTCTTTGTCGATGCTGTAGATCAGCGAAACTGAGTGGTAAGGCCTCACCCAAATCTGTATGTTGTAATGAGAAGCTTGTCAACATACCAGTAAGGTTTTAATGAAGTTGTCCTCCGCAATGCTTTCAATAGAGGTAAGTGTAGCGAAGTCTGAGCTACATTTCTCAGCAGCTTGGTTCCAGTTTCTGAGTCCCGGAAAAAACTTGAAGCAGCTGTTGTTAAAGAACTTGTAGTCTCCTGTACAGGCAGCTGGATGAAAAGATACAACATAGAGGAGTTAACAGACACTTGGTGAACGTTCTAGCTTGTATAAATTTAAAGGTAAGAAAAGTTTACTATTATCATCATGTTCATTACTGAGGGTCCACACTTAGAATGATGAATGAAATTGCATGACTTTTCCATGACCGAATGACATTTTTCATGACCAAAAAAATTTCGCGAAATCAAAGAATCCAATTCAACAGAATAGGCTACTGACGCTTCAATTTAACTCAGGGTTGCTAACTCAGGGTTCAAACTGAGAATGATGAATGAAGTTCCTTGGCTTTTCCATGACTATAGAAGTTTTTACTAAATTCCATAACTTTACAAAGCCTGAAAAAAGCATTTAGAGATTCCATGACTTTTCTTAACCTTGTGAAACCTCTTACTGTTATTCTTCATTGGCTGCTCAACAGAAACCGGGAAACCCAATTATTTTTTTAACGACGGCCTGATATTAAACTGTTTTTTTTTCATCTACTAATTTTCTAGAAAATGTAACTGTTGAATATCCTCAACCGATGTAAAGAAAGGTGTCTATCTGTTATTTTATGATAAAATAACACTTCCAAGGCGTACTCAAAATGAATTTTCTAAGATGACCAATTTTCTGTTGTTCAATAGCTATTACAATTCTGTTTTTAGAAAGGCGTTATAAGGCAATTCTTAGAATTATCTATATAAGACACCTACTATCTCCTAACTTGCCAACTCCGCTTCCTGAAAAAAAGGAATAGATTATTAGAAAATTTTTTTTTCTGATTTGATGGTAGAAAACGTAAGCAGTACTCAATTACATAAATTTACAATTACAAACACAAAAGGATGAAAGAATAAATCAATACAAGGACATAGTTCAGTAAAAACATCAAAAATGCCGACGACAAGCGGTCACCTATTGACATAGATGCAAAAAGAGGATCGACTAAATCAATAACATACATACATACATGCTCTATTTCCACATCCCATAAGGGCTTTTCAGTGGAAATGTTACAAGAACAAACACGACAACAGTTAAGAATCCCAACTGATTGGAGGCAGACCAGTTGGCTATTTACAAGCGTGGTGGATTTGACTCTGTGATCACCCAAGCCAAATCCTGTCAGTGGTCAGAGTGGGATTTGAACCCGGGACAACCGCGTGCAAATCCGGCACTCTCATCACTGAGCCACGCTGCCTCCTAATAAATGTTAGGCCCTAGAATAGAAAATATCGAAGACCTTTGCCCAACAACAACTAATAACCATTACTAGTAGCTCAACATGAGACTAAAACAAATCATCAATTGCAAGTATGGTCTTCTTACAGACTTGGTCTAGCACCATGTGCTCAGTAATTAAGTTGATTATTTTTTAATTTCTACATGTATAGACCTTTTACATGGTGTCAGAACCGAGCAACTCACCAGTAACAGGTCGAACTTTGTTCTCGAAGGAACCCTTGTTTCCAGGGGGGTTGAACAAGGCTACAACGTAAACCTTTCCATCAGATCCCACAGCCTTTCCAGCTCCAAACTCTTTGGAATCCACCCACACCATCTGGGTAAAGTACATGGCCTTGGTTGAAGGGATAGCACGATGGAAGTCATACAAGCGCATTTGGTTATACCATGCTTGCACACTTTTACTTGCAATTTTATTGGGGTTTGAAGCAGAAAAAACAGCCTCACCGTAATTGGAATTCACATCAAGTTGCTCCTTACCAAGCGAGGCCATCTCTGTGGCCTTTGACACTGCTTTATTGACAAGTTCTTGGGAAATGGTGAGTGGGGGAGCGGCGTGCATGAGGCGGTACTTGTTAACCAGATCAAGCATCTTTTGGACGAATGAGTCAGGCGCTAAGGCAACTGGGTTATCTGTGTACACAACTAGATAAAATTGAATGTGGTATGAGTTTCTTTAAACAGAACTAGTTGATCAGGTAACAGACAGATTTCAGATTTTTTATTTTTTACTCTTTAATAAAAAAATCTATAATACAAGACATATTACATGATTGGGTAATTAGCCACTATCATAGTTATTTAAATTTGTCAGGAAAGAAGTCAGTAAACGATAACTTATTCTAGTAGGGAGCAAAAATGGATTAATGAGTAGCAAGTAGAAAAGAATAGTAACCAATGATAAATAAAGTTTCAGGAACGGAAACGAAGGAAGAAAGTGAGTTATCAAGGGAAAGTATTGCATGGTTATGTTACTGATGATCAAGATGAAATAATTTATTTTCTTATTTGAATGTCTCATCTGGCACAATTTTTGTTGCAAGTGGGATATTTTCCCAAGTTTTATTTTCTTTAAAACCGGCTTGGGTTTCAATGAAATTTATTGTTGTCTTTAACTGTTGTCATTTCGTGTCACTGTTTGTGGTTATTTAGCTCAGAGCTAGTATTATCAAAAATGTCTTCCTATCTTTAAAATTATTAACGAGTAACTAGGGTCAAAGTTTTAGAGGTTGGATGACACCCTTGAACCCGATTGATATCAAAAGTACCCCCCTCGCCTGAGTAGTTAATCAACCCTAAATCACGTTTCTTTTTCTTTATCTAGTATAAACTTTGCATGCTAAGAATTGAACTGCAATTCATAATGCGTTGCGAACCTTACACCGCTAAAAGAAGCGCAGGGAAGGTAACAACTGGTAAAATTCTTCTTTGTACAAACTGCACTGTGTGTGTCAAATTTGAGGTTTACCAATTCTCTCTTTGCTTTCTTATGGGAAGTTTAGACGTTTATGCGCTTGGAGTCGTGGGTAAATGTACAAATCGCCATCTTATATACATTTCAGCACAATGCATTGCGAGAGTCAGGCAAAGTAACAGTTGGTAAAATGGAATGTACAAATCGCCATCTCTTGCGTAATCGAGGATGTACTATCCTGAAAAAAATGGCGGCTGTACATTTTTCCTCAATGAGACTCAGGGAAGGTAACAGTTGGTAAAATTTTTCTTTGTACTAACAACACTGTGTATGTGAAATAATAGTTAGTATACGGACTAGTTAGGAAAGCCGGCAAACCTCACGGAAAGGAAATACAAAAAATGTACAAAAATGCTTTGTTTTATGCTGAACGAGCCGCGACCGTGCACACTCTTTGTTTCGAGTGTTAGTGAGAATATTTTGACTGGCTCTTTTGTTGATTTGCATTTCAAAGCTATTGTGTTTTCTCCACGTTCTAGTGAAAATTTTGCGAAGTTCTCTCAAGTGACCAAGTGCGTTCTGAACAATAACTCAACTTTACTCTGGCGGCTTGTAGTGTTTATGAACTTGTATTGCTTGAAGACAAAGGAACAATTTACTCTGCTTTAGTTTTAGGAGTGTTATAGTAGGTGGTTTCTTTCGAAATTAGAAGCGTCGTTTTAACATTTAAGATAAACACGCCTGGCGGAGAATTATGTAGCGTTAACGAAAAATTGAAGCGCTTGCATTTTCCCGAAGATACACGCTTTGTGTACTTTGTGTACTTTGTTATATATTTTGAATTTCACTTTTATTGAGACTTTTTTTGGCGATGTGTTTTGCGCGCGGGCAACACACGATACACTTGATCAGGGGTAAGTGACCAAGAAACAAGAGTCACAGTGCTCATTTTGTTGAGTGAAAGTCTAGGTATATAACAATAGCAAGTATATTGCTAAAACCTGGTGTGGCATCTGGCTTCTTTGTTTCATTTGCGTTAGTCGAGCTGTTAGCCTCGTCAGGATTCTGTACTGAGATGGCGTCCTGCCCTGCTGTCATGTGTGGCACCAACAGCAACAATAACCACACGTACGGTTTAACCATTTTAAACTTTTGGCGAGCTGAAAATATTGTTTTAGTCAGAAAGTTCTAGTAACAAACGATAAGAGTAACCTTTCAATTCAAAAGTGGGTTTTTTATATAAGGAGATTTGAAAAGATATTCTGGTTTATCATCAGCTCGCGCACTGATTTTTGTCAGCGCATTACCTTTTTCAATATTAAAAGAAAGGAAATATATGCTGAAAAAGTCGAGCTTTTTTTTCCCCTGTTGCCAAACAATGGACAATAGTTGTCAGTGACCAAGCAACGTAAGTAAAAGAATAATAAGAGAAGAAGAACATCTTGACGACTAATAGATTTTGTTGCAATATTGACCGTAGTAAAACTACGTTTGGTAGTTAGTGGTGAAGATTTACTTCCAAACTGACCCGGTAGTCAACAAAAGTTTTAAACCTAAAAAAAAGGCCCGTCCTTACTGAATTGTGGGAAAACTTTGATCATAATCCGGGAAATTTTTTTGAGTGGCCTAAAGATAGAAGCACGTAAAATGAAATAATTAAAAAAGAGTATTTGAGCTTTATTTCTTTTCTACACAGTACCAGTGTCCAGTTGTTCAAGGCTGGTTAGCACGAACACAGGGTTACATTTTTAACTTTCGTTCTTGTTTCCAAACTTACACCGACTTTTACAATTCAAACAGTATTTAGTATTACTGTCTGAATTTGGCTTAACCCAAGATTAAAGCTAACCACCGTTCGAACAACTGGGCCCTGGATTTTAAGGCTGAAGAGGCAAGAATTAAGGTATAGCCCTTAAATCTAAGCTACACATAAATAGTTTTTTCAAAAGTAACTAATTGTTTTCGATGTACGAGGTTGATATCAAACTCAGGGAAATTCTTTTTATCTTGCCCAGTATAATTTACTACTATTAATGTTAAGCAGTGGGTGACGTGATCGGTCATGCTTGCGATATACACCAGAGACAATAACGAAATTTAACTTACAATAAAATGACGAATACCTTGTTATAATAGTTTCATATTCTATCGATCATTCAACTGCGATTTTCTTCTAAGGGCCATTAACGTTTTATTGATTTACATGGATCAAGAGATTTTATAAAAGAACTTTTGCCCCCCACTCTTGGTGGTATATAAGAAACTTTGCGATACTATAAACAAACTAGCTAAATGTTTCGCTTCCTTTCTCTAAATTGATGTTGCTAGTCGAACTCGTACATGAACTTCTGAGCTACGCTTCATGCTCTCAAGTTAGCGGTCGATCTGTCGTACAACCCGCGTTGATCCTTAACCGCCTCTCGACCTCAATTAAAGGCTTTGGGCCGCGATAAGAACCTCTACCAATAAACATCAGTACCTTGTACAAATGCTGAAGCTCACTCGCTGGATACCTTAAGTATTATAAACTGTTTACAAATGTTGTCTGTGTTACTTCGCTTTTGTTGACAGCACTGAGTGCGGGAACGAGAAGCGCGTCATTTCCATTCAAAGTGGTCATGCGTTACAAATTTCTGATCTCAAACACAAAGAAAATACGATCTTACAACCTTAACAAAGTCATTTACTCACAACTAAACGCTAAGAAAAGGAACTTTAAAGAAATAATTTACCTTAAACCATGAATCTCTTTCCTGGTAACACCTAACACTTCTTCAATTGCCTCAGAAATGAGTAAATAGCAAACGACTTCACTTTTGGTGAAGCGCGGGTAGCAAGCCCTCCCATTAAGTCAAGAAGTAAATTATTAATTATGTTTTGGTTTACTCTTGAAAAAGTCAGTGTAGCGTACTATTTCTGTTTGTTTCTTTGTTCATAATTGTTGTTATGTCTACAGTATCACTACAGGTAAGTCGTGTTGTTTATATCCAGATTAATAATGCGCTTCAGTTCTGTCGAGGCTCATGATACGGTTTTTCTATCAAATCAAAAAACAAGCACCTAGATGCCAAAAGTTAGAAGTAGATATCTTAATGATCAAATAACAAACTTTCATTACCTGTCCCCCATTAACAGGTTTTGTATTGCAACCTGTTCCCGGATTATTTGTGTTTTGGCATGTAATTATTTGCTTAAAATCCAGAATGATGGAAGAAACTGCTTACTTTCACATGTTTAAAGACCCAAATGTTTTATGAGAAAAAATTTTTTAAAAGTCTTTGAGGTTGATAAAAAAAAAATGTTACTGAGGTAGTCACTGTGTCGATCACAAAGCAAATGGACATATCGAATCACAAATAATTATGTTTGTAATTGTTTAAATTTAAACGTGTGACCAAACTAATTTCTTAGGTACCTCATAACTACTTGTATTTTGAGATTTTTTTAACTCATAGAGCCTTTTTTTACTTCCGTTCAGATTGTGTTGAACTTGCTCAGACTGAAATTAGAAAATATAACCGGAACAACGTCCAACAAATATAAAGATGTGTGCTCAGTTCCATATAAAACGAATTATCTTTATGATCCGATATGGCAAACAGGAACCCACGCTTATCAAATGCAATTAAATAAAAGTATAAACAAAATTGTTTGAATCTCTTTCTAGACCTTTTTATCAGTTAATACGTTTCTTTCGAATCCCTCGGACTACATCAGGTACGTGATACTGAAGTCATGCGACACGCGTGACTTGTCACAAGAGAGACGACGCGGTATGTTGCCAAGCTGGTCCACTATGCAAATGGCACACCGGGTCAGATAATTGTGTTTGTAATGGTCTAACCATTAATGTGACCAAAGTATTGTTTAGATATCTCATAACTACTTGTATTTTGAATCCTCAACAAGTTTTTCCATGTTAAGGCACGCACCCAAAAGAAAAAACGTTCCAATGTTGATTATGGCAACAAATGCGCGACGCAGATTGTAATAAAACCTATATTGGTGAAATTAAGCAAGCCATAAGGCATTTTCACACTCATGAATAGTGCATGTATACCACTGTTTTGGCGGGCAACAGGCGTTACAAATGTTATGTTTTTCCGAGACATAAAATTGTTTTTGCCCTTTGTACGGTAATTCATAATGGTTTGCAATGTTTAGTCTAGGCGACAGGGTTCGGTGACCATTGCAAGACCTGTTGCCCGCCAAAACTGTTGGATAGACGCACTGCGCATGAGCGTTATGCACAGCACACTAAAACCGCGCACAACGAGGCTCAAAATTCGGCCGTGTACACCCATTCCAAAACAAAAGAGCACAAAATCTCGCCAGGGGTGACTATTTTGGACCAAAAAAAAACTATTGCTCGAGAAAGGGGTGAAAGAAGCCAACTGGGAGAGGATTGAAACACCAAGGCCTTAGAAGGAGGGGGGTTACGTTTCCAGCTTCGGCACACGTGGGACAGGTTGCTTGGCAACATACCGCGTCGTCTCTCTTGTGACAAGTCACGCGTGTCGCATGACTTCAGTGTCACGTACCTGATGAAGTCCGAGGGATTCGAACGAAACGTAGTAATTGAAAAAAAAAGGTCAAGAAAGAGGTTCAAACAGTTTTGTTTACATAAAGCACTAGATGAGTTATTTTCACAGTTTATCAAATGAAAGTATCTTCGAATTCTCACCCAACTCAAAAATTACCCTGTTTCGTAACCAATATATTTAACTCAAAACTCAGAATACATATAACCATCCATTTTGATTGTCCTTAAACAATGGACCAATAAGAGGTTATACACTATTAAAAACTCAGAAACTAACAAATTTTAGGAACCGTTTTTTTTACTTTCGAATTTTAAGCTTGCTGGAACAGAAGAAAGACTGTAAAACTATTCGGTGCATACAGTTTACTTCTCGCTTTCGATCACCTAGATGTATCAACAAAACAGGTAAAATCACAAGGAAAACTTGGCTAAACTATGTTTCGATAGAAAACAAGTCAAATCTGATCAGGGGCCTGATTACGCTATCATAGTAGAGAGTTCTTAAATTCTCTCTCTAGTGTTCCACTAATCTAGGAATTTGTCGTAGGTTCTTGCAGGAGTTTGAAGATACTTACTTGCTTTTGAAAGCAACCTACGATTAATGCTCTGGTAAGATTTTGAGCTATCAACTTAATTTGGGGTGAGTAATCTTTCTAACTATAATTGTACTTTGATACTGCGCAGCAGAGAATGAAAAACGGATCCTCTCTTTAACGGAGCACTTATTCAGTTATTGTCACTAAGATTATTTCTAGTATCATCTGGTACTCGACTCTTTACTATAGCCTAGTCAGCCGGGGCAAGCCCGGTTAGTGTCCGGCTGAGGAAACAAACCAGTGCCGCTTAGGTTGCGGTACACAGTTGAGGTCATGCTTAACAGCTTCTCTCACTAACTACTTCTCTCACCACCTCGCCACAGGTTAGAGCTCTTAATAGGCATTATGCATTTTTACGTCAAACACCCTCAAGCCTCGCCTTCGAATCAAGAAAGTGTGAATATTTTCATTAATTAAATCCCAAATCGTCCACGATTTTAAAAGAATTCCTTCGTGAACACGGTTTTGACATGCAAATTGCTCGCACCTACTTCTTGAATATGAGGCTTGGGGATGAAACTGACTAGTTTGACGTAAACATTCATAAGACCTATTACTCTGGACGAAACAACAATGAAGGTTTTTTTTCATTGTTTAGTATTGTTTTCTCCTTTTAACTAAATATTTTGCATTTACTATAGCTTTTTACCGCTAAGATCGTCATGTGTGTTATGTGCGTCATTTCTATTGCTTAAAAATATTAACTGGTAACCATCGAAATGGACGCATATGGTGTCGTAAAAAAGGAGTCATATTAGGCCTTTGTTGGGCGTCCAGTACTTTATTATTTACGTAAAATACTGAAAACTGACGTCATACATAAAAAACACTGTAAAACAGCGCACAAAAACACAGGTTATTTTAAAAGAAAAAATTGAACTTAATTTTTGCCATGAGGAGAATAAAATTATCCATTACAAATTTGCTGCAACAGTTGCAAAGAAAAATTTCTATAAGGCCGACCACATCGGGTTTACTTTTGAAGGTTTCGCCAGCATTGTTTTATAGATAGTAATTTAAACAGATAATTTAATTTGAGGAAGTGATGCAGGTTTGAAAAAAAAAATTGCCAAATTTCAGTTCAGGAGTTTCGTGCGAAATCATTTCAAATATGAACGCTTCCTTTTTATTGATTCCATAATGCAGGATCCAAGGAAATATTGGTCCAACAATTAAAGCAAATTTATATATGTTTCTAAAGCGGCCTTCTCGTTAAACGATAGAAGTTTTCAATCAAAGCTGTATGCTAAACTAATGACTTTGAGTTATCATGGCAGTTGAGAGGGTTTGAGTATTTTCGTAATTATAGTTTTATTTCTAAGTGAAACAAGCCCACCACTTGCAGTATTTGTAATTCAACTGCCATGCATCGCAAAAAGGCATTCGTTCTAAAACTAAGGATTAGTATCGAAGTACGAAATAAAACATTTTTAACGACTTCCGATTTTTAATTTTCAACCAAATCTGTGGAAGTGTGGATTACTGATTTCTTCAAAGCAAGGCAGCTGTTTTAAAAAACATAAATGAAGATTTCCAGGACGATAAAGAGTCGTTTGTCGACAACACAATCTACACCCATTTCGCACCTTTTTTGAAATCTGACTGTAGCTTGCCAAAAATCAATACTTTAAAAAGATTAAATTCCTAAGCACGTATATTTGGTAAAACAGGTGTGAACAGTCGTTTGCTTCAGCAGATGAGAAAATAAACAAATATTTTGCATTTACTGAGCAATTAACAAACACTTTAGTGGATTTTTTTCAAAACTCTGCAAGGAAATTGAACGATGAAAGGTTTAGGAAAGAAAACTCACAAATTCCACTCTGATTTTACTTGTTTTCCGTTTGGTTTCATTAGCGCTGTAAAACCACATCGATAGTAAAACTGAAATAATTGGTTTACACCGGTATCACAAAGTTGATCACATCATTAAAAACGGATAATTAACAATACTTTTGTTTTGTAAAAAAATAAATCAACTGTGTTGCATATGGTCGAATTATACTTTTCGAGTCTCGGCTTTTTGGTTCCTTTTTCATATACCGAAATTAATACCAAACAACTAAAGGACTTACAACTGCCTCAAAATTGTTTCCCTCGCCAGTTGTCGCAATTTTTAAAAATAATTTATTCATGAAACACTTCAAACGAATTTTGTAAAATGAAACACCTTTTTTAAGAAGGATTTTAGATCTCGAAAACTGAAATACTAGTGCAGCAATATAAGAAAACATTGCTGTTTATGAAATTTACCAAAATAAAAACACGATAAAAAGGAAAAGAATAAAGTGTTTGGCTGGCTTATTGCAAGACACATATGAAGCTGAAATTAAGCCAATTTCAAACAGTTTCTTCCTGCTGATTAAGGAGACATATGATTGGCCAAAGGATGGAAAACAGTAAACCACAAATTTAATTCTTGTTACGGCAGGAAGTTTTATAAATCAAGTTTCATTTGAGAAACGGTGTAATTTAGCTTGGCTTCAGAAATCCCGAAGTTTGTATCTGACAGTTTCTTCTTTTCAGCACTTGCTTTCTAATGCAATATTTAAAGATGCTCGCGAAATTTTTCTGTGTTTTACAATTTGTGCTGATAGTCTTCAGCTCTGTTTCAGGAAATAAACTCGACGTGAAAATCGGTAAGTCCTTAAAAGTTGAAATATTCCTAAAGCCTGGTTTTATTCATGAAAAAGGCGCACGATAAACACCAGAATAGATCAAACATTACTGACTCATTTCCTTTCGTACGTCAATTCCCTTTCTTATGCCCATTTCACTCTTGTGTTGCGCTTGGTTGACATGTTGCCAAACAGTTTGTTTATCTCCAGAGTTTTATAAGAAAAAAATGCACAAAAATAGCAAAACACAAAACTAGGTGAAGGGAAACAACCCATAAAGGATTAATTCTATCTCTGACATGAAACCTTCATTTTTAACTCAACTTAGGTTTTACGATCAGAAAATGTGATAACTGTAAATTGCTTGAAACATTTACAACAAAAAACTGTTCTTCCCTGATGTGATCATTAAATATTTTTTCAGTTGCTGTTTGGAGCCTGAACTCCAAGTATGGTAGAACAATCACTGTAAGGATATAAATACTTAACAGTATTTTAAAATAAGCAATAAATTCGATCTCTATAAAACAGAAACGCTTTCAAACAAAGTCATTATAAAATAAGTTTTCTTCTTATCGACACTTAAAGATTGTTTTGGAGTATCCTCTTGAACATTAGCTTAATTTTTTCAATTTAGTCGTATGTCTGTCTATATTATATAAAGTGTAATTGCACAGCAGTTTAAATCAGGCTTGCAAATAATCTTAACGTTTTCTATTACTGCCCCCATATATCCACCGTATTCCCTCAAAAAATCTAAGGATTCACTTTTTATTGCAGGCATACTGTTTCACAAAAGAGATCGCCTTCTTTTTACGTTTCTGAAGGAAATAATCAAAAACAATACAGATAGCTTCAAAGGCATCGCATTTGACCAGGTTAGAATTGAAAAGGACAGTGATCTACTGAGTCACGGTGAGTTTATATTCAACTACGCTGTTTCTCCTTCAAATTGGTTGGAGCGGGGAGCATTTTAAAAACTTTGGTTGTGACATTAAACTTCGTTTAAGAATAGGCTAAGGGACCGTTCAGAATTTATTCTTCAGGTTAGCACTCAAGAGAAATAGAAGTGGTAGAATTTTTTTTGTATACCCAACCTTAAACGGAGTTGCTAAAAAATACCCAACACCACTGTCAGATAAAAATTTCCATTTGCACAAATAGACTTTATGTAATCAGGCCTATGGTTGAAATGTTTATGAGGGGGGATGCGAAATACAAAAAGTGTATGAGATTGGGGGACCAGGAGGTGAGAATAAAGAAAAAAATGTGGGTATTTTTAACAATAGACGAATGGGGCAAATGGGGACTCGGGTAGAAGAATGAAAAATGAATTGAGATGATATGTTCAACAATTTCTGGGGCAAAAAGCCAAAGGGTGATCAACCTGGATATGATTACAAGACAAGTCAAAAGGAGGAAAACCAGTCTGGCACATTTTACTGATAAATCTATTACTGTAAGTTTATCGATCAGTGTGCATGTAGGGTTTTACTGGGATTTTGCCAGGTGTTTAACCAAAAACTCCCTTTTTTTAAAGGCAATCCCAAAATGAAATTCGATATGTTTAAAAATATCAATGTTGAACTCCGAAAACGACTTTCCAAAGCAATTTTTTTATTATTATTCTGCACAAATGAGTAAAAAAAGCAGTAATCAGTCCAATGGAGGGCGCCATGTTGCACTAACGTCTGAAATTGCAGACTGTTATCGAGAAAATGTAAGCAATATTCTTATTTGCTTAAAAAGCTAAATAGAAAACGCTTGTGGATAATTTTAATATTAAAATGCTACAGTCCAAACAAGGTTTAGAGGTTAGTGAAACATGACGGTCTCCATGGGACTCACTAGTATTTTTCCCTCATTTTTGCAGAACATCGAGAAAATGAATCGTTTTTGAAAGTACATTTTGGGAATCCAAAACTGATTTTTTTTAAGCATTTCAAAAAATAATTTCGGAATGCGGGATTTATTTAAACATGATAGCCAAAGGAATGACTAAATTGTAAACAAAAATTCCAAACCTATTTCATGTAACATCCAAATGGTTCACACGATATCAGATCCTTGTGTTTTCCAAATTTTTTGTTTATATTACTTCTACTCTCACTATCAATTTCGTTATTAGTGATAAAAACGGTACCATTATTTACTCTTATTTTTTAAATAACTGTTAATATTATTGTAACTTGAAATTTAAAACGTTCATACTCAGGAACTTTGATGGAGCTGGCAGATTGTAACATTACTGTAGATTTGTCGTATGGCAACGAGAAGATTTTCGTCATGTCCGACTTGCTGAAGATACCATTTTTGTCTTTGAAGTCTATTCCACGTGATATTCCCTACAAGAACATGTTCTCCATAAGACCTAGCCAACAGAAGTACGTCGAAGCACTGACAAAAGTTCTTGCATTTTTCAAACCGGATAAAACGGCTATTGTATATGAAGGTAAATTAATAACGGAGGATAATTATGCAAAGGTCCCCCAAATAATACCTATATGGTGCCTTAAATTGCTTCCCAACTTACACAATGTAGTAGTCATGATTATAATGATTACTTGGGTCAATTCGGAATGCAACGAATTTGTCCAAAATGTAAACAAATGTATTAGAAACATTACCAACAGCCGCCAACAACTTATTGCTACAACGATATTAGGCAACATTTTATCGTGACAGAACTGAAGTTAACAGTAAAAGTTAAAGGGGAACTGAACTCTAAAAGCAACTTTTTTTAAGTGAAATCATTCAAGGTGTTGAGAACATACCTAAGATTTTTTTCCTTGTGTCGCGCTTGTTTTTCGAGAAATTCTAGTTTGTATTTGCGTGCTTCGGGTCGTTTGAGTTCATTGAGCGTAGGCGCTTACGACTTGTCAGCGGTAAACGAAGGTAACGTGTGACGTAGGTTATTGGTGCGAGCACTCTTTTTGTTGTCATAAGCTCGATTAAACAGTCAAGAGTGAAAGTTACAATTTAACTCCAATGATGATTTTTTCAGCCGGGGCAATTCTTATCCATATCTGACGTCATAGCCTCACTCTCTCTCCGCTTAACCTATGTCTGAGCCGCCGGTACAAAGCCGCAAGATGCGTGTTTTAAACTCGAATTTCTTGGAAAGTCAGCATGATACAAGGTTGTTTTTTTAGATTATCGTTTTCACACTCAGTTAAAGATTTTGTTTGACAATAGTTGATTTTAGAGTTCAGTTCCCCTTTAACTGGTAGTAGTTCATACTAAGGGATAAAACAGCATCGCGCGTGTTTCTAGACAATTTTAGAAAATAGTTATGACGTAAGAGGGCACGAGGAAAGTGTCATAACTATTTTCTAAAATTGTCTAGAAACACAAGCGATGCTGTTTTATCCCTTTTAGAAAACAGCTATAGAGAAAAAAAAGATCTTGAGCTGTGTGACGTCAAATCCATTTTCTATTCTCTCATAGAAAATAGATTTGTGACCAATCAGAGCGCGCGTTACATCAGGATTATTTTCTAATTTTTACTATAGATTCTGCTGACTTTTTACAACACTACAACAGAACATTTCGTAGCGAGATCGGCAGTGACAATTTGCATTCGACTCTGCAACTTCTTCAATGGTTGTCTCATTTAGATTATCACAAACATAATTTTAATCATCAGACTTGCCAACAGCCGTTGTTTCATTATGGTATTACCGAGTGATTTGTTGAAAAACGTATAAGAAATAACTTTCACTTTAGAGCTCAGAGTCGAATCTAAACAAACGATTGCTCAGGCTAAACAAAATAAGATCTGTCGTTCTGGTAACATTACCTGAGAAAAATAAAGTCGGTCGGAAATTAACAACTTATTAGAAACTTATTGTAAAAGACAAACGTCCTGAGGAACGAATAATGTTTGAAAATCAATTTCTTTATTCAAACCCTATAACGGTTGAATGGCCTTCTAAAGTAGTGTTGACTTCAAATGACTACGAAATATTTGTGCAAATTTAATCACCTTTAATGGGAGTTGCTCTTGAGCATTTTCTTAGGTCATGCGCCATACACTGAGTCCTTAGTTACTTCATTGCTTTTATATAAATACGATAAGATCATGACAATGGAAAACCAACAAAGAAAACATTAGGAAAATGTGTTACTTGTAGGTCAGAAAGGATAGTGGGTCACATATAGGGCATCTGTCCCAATGTTCCTTCTGTCCCATCTGTCTCATCTATCCAATCTGACCCACTATCCTATCTGAAGAGTAATACATTTTCTTAAGGCCTTCTTGTTGGTTTTTCGTTGTCCTAATCTAATTGTAACTCAAAAGTAATGATTCAGGACGTGGTACATGGAACACAATCCTAAAATGATTATTTTTTCAAGAGAAAAATGTTTTTAATCCTGTCCTTATTTCTTGTGCCTGCTTAGTAAGTACATTTTTTTTGGTTGGAAACACTTTCTTTCTTTTCATTCTTGCAGCTGACAACCAAATGGAACAACTAGCAACTTATTTGTCTACGTACACTATCCGCAAGAGTCTCACAACTTCAATGATGCCAGCTATTCGACTTGACTCGAAAGAAGAGTTCGACTGGGCTCTCACAGTGTTGCTACGAAGACATTTAACCAACGTGGTTCTGGTTTGCAACCCGAACAACGTAGAAAAGATCCTAACAAGGGTAACGGTTTGGTGTTTGTAATAAGCTAATGCAGCCATTTTGAAAACACTCGTTTCAAAGTCGTAGTGCTATCTTGTTTTAAAGCTAAATGAGAATGATACAGATTGATTTTAGAATTGATTTTATTGATTTTATCGTCTTATATATTTTTAATCTTTTCCCTTAGAATGTGCTCTCTTGGCAATCTAGAACCAATTCAGTGGTTGTTGTGTTATCTAGACCTTCCTTCATAACTTTATCCGGTTTCCTCGCCCATTTGAAGGCACACTCAGACTGTCTAAGTTTGGCCGAATAAAATGGCGGATATTCTTGCAACAAATTCTCACAGACCAAAATCTCGGTACTCTTGATAGTGCGTTTGGAAGTCTCGTTTTTTACCCTTTCTTTGAGTCTTTAGTATACATTTTATGAAAAGTTTGTCTCTAGCTTTTGAGAAAAGAGTCTCGGTGTCATGGTGAGTTTCGAAATCTACCATTCGCCGCCCCTATGATAATAACTGCTGATTTCTCTTCTTAGGATACAGCTTTTTTTATATCCGCTTTAGGCTTTGCAGTTAGGGGTCATCAAAGATAAGTCGCGCTGGTTCGTGCTTGATATGGTAAGTGTTAGTTAAAAGTCTATCAAATCAAGATCAGTTGCATTGGATCGTGCTTTGTATAGTAAGTGCTATAACCAAAAGTTCAAGAAAAGTCAAATTAAACTTGAAAAGCCTTCACTCGATTCCCAAGTTAAGTGTAGTTTCCTTATTTATCTTTAAACATTCCATTGCCATTGTTATTATAGTTTTATGCGTATATTTTCTTGTCACACTCATTTCTCGCACAATTGAAGATGACACTAGTAGTGTAGAAACTAGTCCGATTTTGTTTTGATAGGAAATTGAAAGAAACATTTCATCTCCCGCCCTACTCGGTCTTCTTGGAATAAGAATGAAATGCGACGAACTTGAAGAGGCGAAAAAAATAAAAAGCAACTTCGACGCAAAACACATGAAGAAGCACTTCTACAGGAGCTACTCAGAGGTTAGTTTTAGATCTAACCAACTGTAATACGACACAAATGTAGGCCTTGAATCTTAAAACTTCTCTTTAGCCCCCGAAGGGGTGCTCAATAGTTTGTGATACTATACGAGCGCAAGAAATAACCGTTTTAGCATTATCAGACCAACAAGTCGTCTGGTCGACAAGTCGTTTAGTTTTTTAGTCTGGAAAGGGGACAAACAAATTGTCTTGTGTTGTCCTTCATAAAATCTAATCACGCCTACAACTGACGTACAGTCAGATAAATGTCGCCATATGCCAAGGCCATTTTTTCCCCTTGAAACAAGGAAAATTTGTTCGAGTTAGACAGTTTCTTGACAGATGTTGATTTAAAACGGCTTTTGAGGGATGTGTTCGTCTAGAAGAAAAAAGACCTCCACGAAAAGTCGTCATGAAAAAGACAAAAAAAAAAGAAAACGAACAAATTCATACGACTCGTTCTTCCAGGATCGTGTGTGTTTCGTTTTCATATTGAGACGAATTGTCCGACTGAGACGACTTGTTCGTGACGACGGCTAATATATCCAACACCGGCCCTCCACGAGGTGTTAACCAACTATAGCATTTACACGCAGTCAAAACGCAGTCAACTCGATAAACACGCTGACTCTTGAGAGATTTCTGCCGGATTGCTTGTTAACAAATTCAAGGGAAGATTCACTGATCTTATAGAGTTTGCGTCTAAGCTAGTAGAACAAGTCGCATATGTAAAAGAAAAATATAAGACGAACTGGTCTAGTATCCCCCGCCACTTGATAAACGGAACAATGAAAACCAAGAAACGTGGCTTGTTTAACACTGCTATTGGTTTCTTTTTTTTTCAACTTTTAGTATGATAGCGTTGTTCTAGAAGGCAGACTTGTTCGTGGCTACTGGTCACATGTAATACAAATTTAAACCTGGGGTCATCTGGTACAAATCCATTTAGTGGTTATAGCCGGAAACAATATCGCAACCTTTCAACCACGAGCATTCCAAATGAATATGTTTGTAAGAATTATAGTATTAATCGTTTTTTTTTTGCTATCTTCAGCTGACTTATATGGCAGTTACCGACATTGCCGAGGTCTTACGGCAAATTAAGGCCAAGTTAGACGAAGACTATGTTTTCATAGGACAAAACGAAGAAATTGATCCGAAGTGTCCTTTGAGAACAAGGCCTTACAGCGGAAAAATTTTAAGAGCGTTCCGCCAGGTGAGTGCACGAAAAACGTATCTATCAACAAATTTTTGCAGTTTATAAGATTATGGATATTCTACTGAATTAAGTTCCGGATTTTTTTCTGTCCAAGTCTTAAACGAAATGCATGGGCTTGGTTAGTTTTAATTTTACTTAGCGTGCCATCAAAAAGAAAGACACAAGACCGAATGAGAGGTTGACATATCAAGCAAAATGAACTAACCTTTACTGGTTTGAATTCTTCGGGAATATCTTCAACGGAACTCAAAATCGTTTCACGGATTCTGGAGCGTCTCGCTGACGTAGATTTCTTCACTATCTGGTACTTTATTCCTCTTCGGGTATATCTTGTTTCTACGCCTTTCAAATCTTTTCCACAGTATTAAAGGTCTTAAAACTTGTTTCGACTCTTGAGAGCCTTCGTCAATTTGACACTGTCTTCCCGAGCCTCTGGCATGTTGTTCAATAGGTTACCTTTGCACATATGGGATGTAACTTTTGTAACAGAACATATACGATGATGACGCATCATTGTCGTTAACCTGTTACCACTTCGATCCTTGGAACGACTCCTTGTCTAAACGCAGATTTAGAGTTATTACCTTCGTCAATGTGTATTGTCAGAGGATCACTTAAAATAGTTTGTGGGGCACGTAATCAAACTTTACTTCGTCTTCGTTATGGGGTAACTGCACGTGTTTGTAGAGCGGGTTCACCGCATGTTTTTCATTCAGGGGTTTCTTGTGTTCCTTCCGTCTGGTATAAAGAGTGCGGCGTATCCCCGTGGAAAACCGAGTCTATGCCTTTTTTCCTTTGGGTGCCATATCATCTGATTGTGTACCCTGCTTCTCTTGGTGTTACTGTGTGGCGATTCATTTTCTTATCATTTCCATTGCCAGGCAAATTTGACAGTCATTAACACATGTTGTTGTATTCTTCGGGAAATTTTTCGTGATCCTTGCGTAATCTCGCGTAAGCTTGTGCGCGCGAAGTAAAAATGGACCTCGCCAGAGAGGTAAACTAACGTTTTCTCATAAATGAGCATTGCGACTTCTAAATTTTTCCTTTGTTTTGAATTAAAGAATAACTTTCTTCTTATAAAATATATAAAGAGCAACTTTCAATCGTCGGAAACATGACTTTTGCAAGCAATTGTGAACATATTCAAATTAAGTTGTAAAGGATTATTGCTTATAAATAAGGTGTCGTTGCTCACAAATGATTTTTATTTCAAAATTTACGTTCCTATATGATAATTAAAAAATAGGCAAGGTTTGTCAAAAATTTTAGTGTAGGTTCTATTTCTGTGGAATTTTCTTAATTGTGCTTTTAATTAACCACGAAACAAAAAAGAAATGGAGTGCTTTGAGCCATATTGAATGCTATCGAGTTTGTGTGCATTTGACCCTATACATCGATTTACTTCGTATATGGTATAACGATATGAGACAAATCACAGGGATACCATCACATTTGTTATCCTTCTCACTGAAGGTTCTTCTGATGAGGTTCATTAGAAGCTAAAACCCTAGAATGCTAAATATGTATTAACATTTCCCTGTCAAGATGTGTTGCTTGAATTATGTGTAAAACTACATTCCAAGTCTCATTTGTAAGTGAGGTCTCTACTTTCTTTAAAGCTCTTGTTTTTAACCAACAGATAAAATTTCTTGGCAAAACTGGTGTTGTACGCTTCAATATGAACGAAAGATACGTACAAAAATTCGATATCGTAAATGTGAAGCGATTGGATGACTCTGGCGAAGCAGAAAACTCAACTTTTGAAAAGGTATTATAGGTAGTTAACATTTTGGGTACCATATCCTGCATCAAGCAATGCTTTACTTAAATAAGTCCCTATCAGAATCACTTGCCAAATGTCACTGTGGGGTCAGGATGGCCGGGTGGTTAGCGCTCGTGCCTCGCCTCCCACCCCTGAAGACCCGGAATCGATTCCTGGGTTTTCATGTGGGCTAAGAATTGTCCATCTTCTTTTGGTTACGGATCTAAAGGTACCCAATCCAACCCTCGGTAAATGCACGCTTCCTTCGTCTATCTTCTGATCAGTGTAGCTGTAGCTTTGAATACCCTTAAACGAAAAACTTGACAGAGGGAAGTGATAAAGGGCGCACCGTCGGCTTCCATGATAACAGCACTCTCAGAGAGCTGAAGGATCTAAAGTGCCTTTAACTTATCTACGTATCAGCTAACCTAACTCATGATCAGATCTTCTAGACAGTAACTTATGATTTTATCAGTGTAGCTGTAGCTTTGAATACCCGCAAAACTGAACACTGGCAGAGGGAGGGGTAAAGGGGGCGCTCTGTCGGCTAACATTGATAGCAGCACTCTCAGAGAGTGTATATATTACAGGTCGGAACTTGGACTCCGCCCAAGAGAGGATCTGATGACTTAGTGCATTTTTTAGAAGAAACCACCTCTTTGGAGTGGAATGGTGACTGGTGGGAAGAGATACAGTGTACATACAAACGAAAAAAGAAACACAAAAACAAGTTTGCGAGAGAAAAGAAGAGAGTAACCGTGAAGACATTTCTGGTAGGTTTCAGAAAATCCGCAAACGACTTGCTAGTTTTGTTACCCTTGGCGTATTTTGACGTTATAGGCGAATTTCAGCTGACGTCATTGTTTGCCATTCTGCTTGTTTACATACAACTTAAGTCGGAACCGAGATAAACAACAACTGACTTTAAAACTTAAGAATGCTTATCAAAATCAACGAGTAAACGAACATTCGGTTCTATAAGTGTAGTTTCAAAGAAGAAATTACCACTCAAAAAAATGCAAAACAGCTGGAGGCAAGAACGATAATGAGCCATATTGTCTTTGTTAAGTTTTCAATTTTCAAAACCATATCTCGGAAAGATTTTACGCCTTCTCTAATCGTACAATTTTATACCAAAGTCCTTTATGAATAGAATGAAAGTGTGCTTTTCAAAAGAATTAACATATTTACCTCATTTTGTTAAAAGTTGTTTTTTTTTATCAAAATGAATGATGATAATAGTAAGATAATGATAATAAACGTAGCGAGTTCTACATGAGAGAAACTGGAAGAGGACTAAACGAACGATTAGATCATAACGCTCGAGATGAACTTTCATCAATATGAAAACATAAACTCGACACAGGGCGCCCGCTCAAAACATTGAGCCACTTTAGTTTTAGAAGAAAAGAATGTTGTCGGAAGCATTAAGCTTTAAAGAACAAAGGCCAACGTTGAACGAACAAGAACAATCGATTCCCTTTGACACTGTTGATGAAAGCCGAAGTGTTACAAAATGTTACGACATCAACGTCAAAAATGGAATGAACTCCTATACTAATTTTCATAATGATAACAATAACAACAACAATAATAATGGTAAAAGTAAAAGTAATAGCAGTGATGGTAATTTGAATACTAAAATCAAATCAGTAGTATCCCTTCCTTCCCAGAACACACAATCAAACCCTGCAGCATACTGTGGATGACAACAAGGCCTTCAGATGAAACAAATTTAACGGGATATAATCATTTAGAGCTTTTCAAGCGTAAAGAGCTTAAAACCGACTTTAAACTCAAATATAGTTTTTCTTAGAAGGGCCGGGACAGCGGGAAAATTGTATCTTTTCATTGGACACAAATGTAAGTACTTGTTATTTTCCAGGAAGCACCATTTTGTATGTTGAAAAACTCATCAAACAACGGCGACGAGAAATATGAAGGGTTTAGTATTGATATGATAAACGCGATCGGCAAGGAAACTCCGCACTTAGAGTTTGATGTACAAGTAGAACGAGACGGCGAGAAGACCACTTATGGCTCAACCGATGAGAAAGGAGAATGGAATGGCCTCATTGGGGAACTCATACAGAAGGTTCGCTTTTTTTCCCCGCACAAGTCTTTTTATATTTATCGGTTCTTATTTTTCCTTGAGGTTACTGTTATTATTACTAGGTGGAAGGCGGTGTGAAGATTGGCGTTTTAAATACTTAAAAGACTAACGCTTTCATTTTTCCAATTTTCAAAATCAGTCATAACCTGCAGCCATGGTACGTAAGCGCCTCAAATGTTGATTATCTGTAAATATTGCTCACAATATCATAACAATTAAAACACTAAACTTTATGATACAAAATTGATTTTAATTTTTGATATCAGTTTTATTCACCATATATCATACTCTGTAACGGCTAGCTGTTTCTACAACAACATATTGCAACCGATTCCTATAATACAAAAATGATTTCAATTTTTGATATCAGTTTTATTCACCATATATCATACTCTGTAACGGCTAGCTGTTTCTATAACAACATATTGCAACCGACTCCTATAGTTTTTTCCATTTTATTTTCTTTTGATAGCTTTCTAAAAATAAAAACTTGCAAAAAATGAGCCTTATCGATCAGTTGTAAGCAAGATTGAAACAGATTTAAAACTTGTGCGGAAAAACGTCCGAGTAAAGGGAAATTTGACCCGAAATTTTCAAATTTGGTCAGAAGTTTGCTGTTTAGTTTGAGTTAACTTTCTCAAGCATGCAGACTTACGATAATAAAACAAATATTCTGAATCTAATGAAACAGTTTAAATTGATGTTAACTTGACTAAAATGACAACAGTTTCCTTTTTTCAAAACTAATCCTGACAAAATTTCCGATCATTTCATTTGGTCGGAAAACCGCTGACCGCCAACGTTTCGTAATTTCAGGCTCTGACAAAATATTCAGAACCTACAAACATATGGAAATCACTTTTGTAAAAGAAATCGCACGAAAGTTAAGGTTTTAGAAAAACTGGTTTTCCGAGTACACCTTAATATTTTTTTATGCTGTAAAAACTCTTACACTACTTACTACGTACTTTACATTTTATCACCTTTGATAGCTTGTTAATCCTTAATAATAACACTGTAAATGAGTTTCTCTAACAAAAACTAAGTAGCTCGCTTGCTTAGGCCCGTTTCAAACAGTCGCCTTTTGCCGTGTCGACTCTCTTCACTTCATACAATTCGATGTAAGTTGGAATGTCCAGGCAAAAAAGTCGATGTTCTTGTCTTGCTAAGGTCGAGCAAAATACATGTTCTAATGTTTACTTTGAGTTTGCGGCAGAAACGCGACCAAATGAATCAGTGTCACACTTCAGTCGGAGACGCAGCAAAGTTTGCTGTATCTTCGCAGAGAAAACTTAAATTTAAATTTAAAATTTAAAATTAAAAAATTTATTTATTTAGAAAGCTGACATGGCGTTGGGTGCAATCACTATCAGTGCTGTGCGTGAGCAGGTGATTGATTTCAGCAAGCCGTTTATGGATTTCAAGATAAGCATTTTGTTGGAAAAACCAAAAGGTGAAGACATGGATCTATTTGCATTCCTGCTTCCTTTTCATCAGGACGTCTGGATATCCACCGTCGGAGTTGTAAGTGCCAATGCCATCTCGTTAATCCATTTAAATGAGAGATCTATTGATATTAAGGTTAAAAGTTTTAAACGAAAATATCGAGAGAACATTACAAACCAATTTTCTACCATCTGTTCACAGTGAGATATATCATGGCCTCAAAAGGATCCTTTAACACCAAACTAAACGTCTAACCATTGTAGTGAGGTATATCATGGCCTAAAAAGGATCCTTTAACACCAAACAGAACGTCTAACTATTGGTAGTGAGGTATATCATGGCCTCAAAAGGATCCTTCGACACCAAACTGAACATCTAACCATTCAGAAATGGTTGTTATTTGCAAAACCCAAACTCCCATTCGTTATTAGTTTGAAAACAAAAGATCCCTAATAGGAAGTTTCGTTTAAGTAGATGTTGAACCAATTTGTATCTAGAATACAACCATTTTTTACTTGAATTTTCACAGACGTACTCATGCTTTTGTACCCGGGAAAAATATGAATGACACAAGATACAGTAATTCCAATGAATGCACTGTACAATTACTACTATACTGATGCTTAAGTTGCCATTGTTCAACTTGACAGGTATTTGTTGTTGCCATAGTCCTGGCGATAATTGACCGATATAGCCCGACCGGCCACCGAGCTCTTGCAATTACCACCGGCGAGGGGGCTGGGGACGAGTTCAGTTTGTCCAATAGTGTGTGGTTTGCTACAGGCTCCATGTTGGGTCAGGGGGGTGACAACACGCCTCGTTCTGGTCCTGGTCGAATCTTAGTCGCTTGTTTTTGGCTTTTTATACTCATAATGGTTTCAACTTACACTGCCAACCTAGCCGCCTATTTTACAGGTAAGTCTTTGATTAATTAAGGAATGTGATTAATTCTGACGAACTACTAGTTTAGTAGCGATCTGAGTAAAAACTAGGCTGGTCAACGAACGTGGAATGCAGAAAGGTGCTAATTGCGAAATTGTTAAACAATTTATCTGATCGGCTAAACTTTAAAAATGGACTATTTTTTCATAAGTAAGCTAACTTGTTTGTCCAGTTCACCTGCTCAAGCCTTTCTTTTTGAAACATTTCTGTTTTTGAGTTTCAGTAAAAATCTAAGGCGGGAATGTTGAAAATCAAGATTTTTTTAAAATTTGTTTCGGAGTTCTATGAATGGCTAAATAATTATGGCAGAAAAAAAACACAGTTTCACTGCTTTTTAACTAAAGGTTAAAATTTATCTAGGTTGTACTCAGGTGATGTTTTCTCACTATGAAGGTTTGAATATCCTGGCGAGGGAAAAGTGAACATTTCTTAAAACACATTTTGTAAACTATTTTGACTCTTTTTTGTATAACAAACCAAAAGGAGTCCCAGTCATACAGAGTCCCAGTATTAGATATTCCTCGCAAAAAGGACTTTTAACTGTTTCAGGGATACTTAAAACTAGTCAAGAAAGTATATTAAAATGAACGAAGAACTGCCAATTGTCTCTGGAAAGCTGCTCAGTAAAATCTTGAAAACGATCAGGGATTTTCTATCACATAATTTCTCGTGAAAAGTTTCTTTCCAGGCTCATGGTTATGCCAAATGAAAACAATTGAAGGGGAATTTAAAGGAGCCAATGAAGTCGTGTTTTGTGTCCAACATACTTACCTGCATGTTTTCGATTTTTAAGTAAATTAAACAAAGTTTTTTTCTAAAAAAGTTATAAGTATGACTAAAAACAGATAATAGTGAAACAATCTGTATTCAAGCTTATCTTTATTTGTAGCCACGACAAAAGTTGACCCTTTTGAAATAAAAGGATTCTGAAGCTTATTATTGTGTTTTGAAGTTTGACTAGAAAACGTTTAGAGTTGATTGTGTAAACCATTTGCTTTCCAATTAAAAAAACATGGTTGATAAGTTTAAAATGTTTAACATTGAAGAGACAAAAAAGATCGTAAACTAATTCGTTGGACAAATGTTGAAGAAATAATTGATTCACAAGTTGAAGACTCAGAAAAAATTCTGAGTCACTGACGGGAGTCGAACTCGCAACTCTCTGATTACCGATCAGATGATTATTTGGCAAATGATGATTTGGAATTAAAAGATAGCTATCAAAGAGCTAAAGGCGTGTTCACACAAGAGGCACTAACGCAAACAAAGACGCAAGAAAAGGAACATTTCCATTTTCTTGTGCACACCTTGCGCTTGCTCTAGTGTAATTGGACGTGCGTTTGTGTTTGTGTGTCTGACGTCTCTAGTGTGAACACACATTTACTGCACATGTCTATGCAGCAAAAAGCAAAAAGGGTTCAATAAGCTCTTTGGAGGATCTTACAAGCCAATCGAAAATCAAGTATGGCGTGCTGAAGGATGGTTCCTTATACACGTTCTTCAAGAAATCCGACGTCATCCTTTACAAAAAAATGTTCGGACAGATGCAAGTGAGTGACTCGTTTGTGAACACCACTAAGATGGGAGTGCAGAAGGTGAGAGAGGGAGGATATGCCTACTTGACTGAAGAGCCATATTTGAACTACTACAACCAGGTAAGATTTCAAGCGAGACAAATAACAACGTTGTATGATAAACCTATACACTTTATTGCTGATCACCAGTTGATACCAGTGGATTTATTTTTTAAATATAATCGACTGACCGGTTTTTATCAGGTTAAATAAAGTATTTATTATTATTATTATTATTATTATTATTATTGTTATTACTATTATTATCATTATCATTATCATTATCATTATCATTATTATTATTATTATTATTATTATTATTATTATTATTATTATTAT
>JAOBAT010108968.1:0-14811 GCA_026413305.1 Hydrozoanthus tunicans
AAATTGTTTTTAGCAAGATGTTGCTAAAAATGAGGTATTGACAGTAGTCCCTTCAAAGAAATATTGTCACAGTGTCAGAATGTCAAACATTTTAAAAACTGTTTCTAGGTCACATGACCATGCAAAGCCTCTATACTATATATGTACACGGAGAATGAAAATTCTCAAAATTTGCTATAGTGCTCTCTGACGACGGAGACAAATGCTCCAGAAACTCAGCGTTGAAGTTTAACTTTACGTGTACCATATTCATAATATTTATATCAAGATTTGGGGCTGAAACTCTCAGTACAGTACAGTACAAACCAATTAATACAAGTTTTTATCTAAAGGAAGTTTCCTTTGTCGATCTGAAAATTAAATATATCTTTCTCATGAATGGCAGAGGTTTTGATATTCTCTTGTCTACATCCAAGCCTTGCTTTCGAACTATAAGACAAACAAGCAAAAGCAAATGTTACTCAAAGCGGGACTGACTGAGCATTTTTGAATAAATCGTTGCCATTTATGAAAAGGATCCATTGTGGTAACCATTTATAATCTTGTAATTTTTTACTCAGGATTCGTACGGACCCTGGTAAATTTTTCAAGCCCTGGAAATCTCTGGAAACCCCTAGAAAAGCTTTGATTGTTTTGATAAGCCCAGAGGAAAATTTTATAAAATTTTATTGAAAAAACTATATTCGCACAACGGTGCTTTTTTTTCATTTCAAACAATGATTAAGATTTTATAGACTTAATTATTATTTTAAGTTCAATAATACGAATTTTCACAACATTAACTATTAAAAGTTGTTTGTGAACATTATTATTTTCATTGTGTGTTTATGAGTCTTTGAGAAGCCCTCTAAAAAACGAAAAACCCTGGATTTTTGAAACTCTGAAGGTGTACGAGCCGTGTTTACCTAAAAAAGCACTTATTAACCGATAGCGAGGTCTTTATTGGGAAATCTCAGATCGAGGGCTTAACGTACGGACCGAGTGTAGCGACTTTTATATCAAAAGAAAGAAGTATGATATTTTTCAGTTAAGACCCGGCGAACGGGGCTTATAAGGCTGTCGACTTATTGCACCCGGTAGTACCCAGTCCCACACGTTTGAATTATATTGTCGAAGGCTTATCCCCAACTTCTTCTCTAGGATCCAGAGGTAATGGCGGCCTTCCAAGACGTGAGCCAAAACCCGGCTAACATTTCCAAATACGATAATAACCCGAAGGTAAAAGCTGTGATCGACAAGCTGTCCAAGAAGTTTGGGGGACCTGGAGCCGGGCCCATGTAGAGGAACCAAGAAACCAAGGAACAGGAAACGTGGAAGAGAGGGACGTTGGAATAGGGAATGTTAGAAGTTTGTGTTCACTTTCACACTTGACAGTCTCCTGGCTAAGTTTCGGTGTTAAACTTTGCGCTTCGATATATTGAGTAGAAACGCTAACAGTGCGAGCAAAATGGTTCTTAGTGTTTATGTTGATTGTCAATGCTGATTATATCCCAGGTTTCACGAAGTTGCAAGAGAGTTATTTACCTATGGTATATCCATTTTTTGTACTAGTACCTTCAAGTTTATTTGCAGCTACTAAAGTTTACAATTAAGCAGCTGGCGAAAATCACTCAAGTTGGTGCTCACTAGAGTTGGCTGTCAATTGGCTTGACTCCCTTTTCTGACATTTTTATTGACTTTGGTGTTTCCTTCGTAGCAACAATATTTCGTTTAGTTTCAGGTGATTTTAAACTCTTTATACAACTTTTCAAATTTAAAAAGAAGTTAAGAATCGTTAGGTTTAACAACCCACCACCATATTCATTAATGTATGTGTTGTTGTATAATTGCTGCTGTTAAGCTTTCGGCCGCTTTTGTGGACTTGTTTGAGCTACATTAACTCTTTCAGAAAATGAGAATTGGTTAAACAAGCTAAACAGTTGAAGATAAAAAGCGGTATTCTCCTCAACTGATTACATGAAATACATGGAGCCAGTTGGGAGAATTTACCAGCACACTGTTTGACGTCGGGCAGAAAGATTGAAGAAAAAACTGCAGTTGAAACGAGTCTTCTTTTATACTAGCCGCGGATTATCTCGAGAGGATAGAACTGGATTGCGTTGCCAGAGCTTTTTTTCAGGAAGTATTCTGCATGAGAATTTTAACTTGATTAACGTTAGAGACGCTGAAGAAGTTAAATCACTTTCCAATAAAGAATACACACTGAGCAGCAAAAAGACAATTTTGTATGAAGTAATTGAACTCCTTGTCGGCGTCGCAGTAGCCGAGGACACTAATTTCCCGACTTCAGGAATACAGACCTGTTTGTATATAATACCCAATCCCCGCACCTTGGGTGTAGCACTGTTAACGGGGTCGAGAGTTGGAGAGGCTACTAAACAGACTCGTTGCAGGACAACTTGCGAGTTTTTCGTTTGCATGTTTTCTGTTGCCCAATGAATTGATAAAAATGAAAGAAAACCTGAAATCATCCACTTTTTCGGATCTTGTCGACGTTGTTGCACAAAAGCCACCTGGTTAGCCCAGTTTGTAGGGGGCTAGTCTGTCAGGAGGCCCAGGTTAGATATATGATGGCGTAGGGTAGACCAAGAGACTAAGAGTTAATTAACGTCTTTTTTTCTTGGTTTTGACGATAGGCAAATTCGGTTTTGTCTATCGTCCAAGACAAGAAAAAGACGTTAATGCCACTCTTGCTTCTAAGGCTCAAATCGCCAAAAATTTAAGAACAATGAACCGCGACCAAATTTACTGAATCTACTAATTATTTATAAAAGAGCGTGTATCGATCTCACTAACTGCTTACGTGAATGTGCAAATTGAGCGCCAACATTGGTGTATATTGAAGGAAAAATTACAAGAAAAAGACGTTAATGCCACTCTTGCTTCTAAGGCTGAAATCGCCAGAAATTTAAGAACAATGAGCCGCGACCAAAGTTACTGAATCCACTATTATAAATTATTTATAAAAGAGCGTGTATCGATATCACTAACTGCTTACGTAAATGTGCAAATTGAGCGCCAACATTGGTGTATACTGAAGGAAACATTTTAAGAGCTTTTCTCTCATCTACCTCGTTCGTTTTTCTTGTGTTACTTTTGTTTCGCCTTGTAAAGTAATGCAAACTGTTTCATGCTGACAAAGTGACGGGCTCGCGATCCGAAATCAAGCAGCTTAGCTTTTTGTCCGGTTGTTTTTCAAGAACTAACTTATAACGGTGTAATAATGTAGCAGTGGAAGGTTAAGCGAGTTGTTATTTGAACGATATTAACAACTTCTTTTTGTGTTCGGTCAATTAAAACGCTAGATTAAGATGTAAATTAGAACTTGTAACAATAAAAGTTTTAAAATGCAAATGCACAGCGACATAAACTTGAATGTCGATAATGTGCTTTCAGTTATAAAGAAGCAAAGAGGTTGTCAGTTTATCATGGTAGCCAAAATAACACCGTTTTTTTTTAGCTTCGGTCGTGCTCAAAATTAAAAATGACGATGAGTTTCATGCCTGATAATGGCTCTTTTTTTTCTTTTTCTTAAAAACGATGTCACTTAATGATTTTGAATGCCTTGTTAATTAGATAGAGAAGAAATGCTTCAGAACGGCAACTAAAATAAACTAATATTTGTCACGTAAAAAAATCAAAGTTTACGTGAGGTTCTTAACTGAACGTTGTATTAACATTAATTGTTATTTACAGACAAAATCAGAAAGCTGTCTGAAAAGATTTAAGCCAATAAAGACTAGTCCTTTCTCTTTATGCGCGCTGTTTTTTCAAAATCAGAACAACGAACTAAATTTTTCAGTATTGTCACAATAAAGCTGTGCGTTGCCACTGGCACGATGCAATCACAAAAGAAGTAATTGTTGAAAAACAATTGTCGATATTAAAACATTTTGCTTTTTTCTTTATGCCAATAAGAATAAACTACCGTTTGTAGATTTTGAAACATTGTTTTCTACTGCTACTCTGAGTATTAAAGTCCTGCCTTCCACATTTCAAATGAGAACGGAGCCTTTTTGAATACTCTGTACAACAAGAATACTAAGGCTTTTCGATGTACGGCATCATTTTGACAAAGATAATAAACACAATGCCAATGGCATCGCGGGAGAAAAATAGCATCTAAGTCCTAACAATTCACTCAGAGAAGCGCAAACACTACAGCGTAAGTTTGCCTTAAATAAGAGAACTAATGCTAAATTTGATAGGACTGCAACCATGCCTACTTAGAAGCTCAAAAATAAACTTTGTAAAAATAAAATATAGAAGCAAAAGCAATGCAGCAAAAAATCTGGTTGCAACTGGCGTGCGCGCGATTTTTGATTTTCTTCGAAAGAAAAGTTCAGTAATGCTCCCGGAAATAAGATGTGTAAATGTTTGCTATTAACAGCTCTTCGTGATTATAGAATACACCGTCTTGATTTGTTTATTATTCAATACCTTGTAGAAGAGCTAAGATTATTATTTAAATTATGTTATCGACAACTTCTTGTTTCTTAATTCAATGGTTTAAACGGCAACGATTCTCGCGTCCTCTGAATTGCAGATGATGCATGCAGATGCATGTCTTTCTCTCATCATCGATCTCAGCAACACCTTTTGTGTCGAAATGATAATAACTATTGTACGGCTAACATTTGACGTTTGTGTTTTTGAACACACATAAAGTTGCTATGAACGACAGGAAAGACTTTCCGTTATCATTTCAAGTTTTTGCTAACGGGAGAGATTTTATCCCTTAACTCTTTTCAACTGTACCTGTATCGATTATATTTTGACGGCTGACTGATAAAACTGTCCCAGACTACGTGTAGTATCAAAGTTATGGAGTTACCGAAACTACAGGAAGAATGTGTTGTAGATTTTCATAGACGAAGATCGAGCACTAGCTCAAGTCGATCGAGTCGACAGAGCAATCACTCCGTAAGTTCCAGCAACAATCATATTTTCTCTCCCCCCTTCCAACGGGAAACACCGCGTAACTCAGTTTGTAACGTGGATGACATGACCATGATGTCGGGGCACTCTCGAGAGCGCCGCAGGATTTCATTTCTACGCAATTCCAATAGACCACTGTCTACCCCACGAGCGCGGCGAGCTAGCAGGCAGTCGAGAGAAAAACCAACGGTCAAGGTAAGAGAAGTTGATTTTGATGGTCTTTCTTTTGAGTTTCTTCTTATATCCTTTCAGTCCCAGTTGTATTTGTAAATTCTTCAAACTAGAAACTATATTCTTTAATGAGCACTGAGTTTGGAAGAACTTAAATTTGCATATTCAGTAGTTCACTTTGTGTGATCAGTTTTCCCCTTTTTCTTCATTGCCTTATTTTTAATGTGTTATGTAAGGAGAAGTTGGATGCTGATATTCTGTTGCGACCACCATAAAATATACGCATTTCCTCAAGGCCTGGTGTTGAAAGGATGGTTATTTTTAACCCTGCATGGGTAAACTCCGTTTCAATATTTGGGCTATGAAATTTGTTTGAAATCTGTAGTATTAGTGGAATAGATTAAGACAAAAAGTAAGTAAATTGGGTGTGTTTTCGCAATCGCTTCGATCATTAGGCTCATAACCAACTTTAAGGAGACTAGGCCGACTGACAACTGATGTTATATACCCGGAATTTCGCAATCTCTTCTGCTTCTCTTGTTTTTGTAGAGGTGTTTGTGTCGCGCTTGTGAAGACACTTTTAAGTTCAAAAGACTCGGGCACATCTTCGCCGGTAGTTTCAAAGCACGCGATAAAGACTGAAACAACACTGACAGTTTTATTAGTCCGATAATGACGTCGGAGGCTCTCGGAACCCAGTCTCCTGAGTACTCGGATCGCGGACATTTCGCTAAAAATTAAACATTTTCAATAGAATACAAAAATTATAATGGCATTAATCAAATGTCAACAATATTTTTGCAAAAATCCCTAAAATATACTATAGATCAACTGAAACGGAAAAAATTAAAAGCCACGTACAAATCAAGCAATTTCTTCTTTGCATGCTACACTGAAGCGAACGGTATAAGCAAAATACTGTTTCATTTTCCGCGGGAAAAACTTGTAAATTCGAAAATAACATCTCAAATCATTGATCAGTCTCTGTAATGCTGGAAGTAAGAACGTAAGGTAAAAGTTTTTCCCCGGGTTAGTGCTAATCGGCCTTTTAGTTTGAACAACTGGGCTTGGCAGCATATGGGCCCTTATGAAATACGGTTTGTTAAAATGATTTAATATAAAGCCTTTAAAGGCGTGGAATATAAGCAACAACTGATTTTGCAACGCTGTCAGCAAACCAGGCTTTGACCACGGGCGCTAGGATAATATCAGTATATAGTAAATGACAAACTCGAACATGAAATATAAAACCGCCAGCTAAGTGAAAATCATGTGACGGCTCGTAGAGTGGCGTCCGTTGAGAATTTGCAAGGAACAATTGAGGTAAAATCTATTTGTGGGTCATGGATATCGTTTGATGGCGTTACTTCTGGTCACGTTGCCATAACGCAGCGCACAGTTGGGAATGATTAGTTGAAAGAACGGACAGTTCTGCGGAAAATCATGCATGTAAGTACATAATCAGATTTTTTAAATGCTTTTGTAGCGGTAGATCTCAAAGTAAATTCGTTCGTGGCTTCGCCAACCCCATGTAACGGTTAGTAGCTAGCATTTAATGACAATTCGGTGAAAATAACGGTAGTAAATTAGCTACAGCATTTGTCACGAATAGTAAAGGACAATTCGGACTTAATTCGGTGAAAATAACGGTCACTAGTCTTTATAATACTAGCTGCTTCACTATCAATCATTAACTATATACTGATATTATCCTAGCGCCCCTGCTTTGACGGTGTTGGGGAAAGTCGACCTTGCTTGTAATTGTATGACCGCATCCATGTTGATACCACTTTGTAACCGGAAAAATTTCAAGATGACCTCTTAAAACTCAAAAATAATTGACTTGTGATTAGCAAGTCATGGGGTTATGTATATTGTGGCAATCTACTAGTTTTCTTAATGAACCCAAGTTTTGTGCCAATCATTAGTGTAAACACTTTCAGATTTACAAAGGGAAAGGGGTCATTCTAGCTAGACACCCAGCCTATGCAAAATCCTGATCCTAATTACCCCCAATTACCTTGATATGATTAAATTCATAGGCTAAAATATAGTTGTGCCGAAGAGCGTTGGGTTGCCACGGGCAGCCCAATCATGTAGAACAATGAGTTAGAGTGAGTTCACAGGCTTCTTAAGAGCTATAACCGTTGAAGCTAATAACAGACTGACAATGCGGGTATGTGACCCTGCGTGCTGTAGCCAGGTTATCGCTAAAGTATTATGTTACAGTAGACGAATATTGGTCTGCATGCGTTAAACGGTAGCCATTCATAGCTTTTGACTCGTAAGTACAAGATGGGGAAGCGTGATTCCCTTTGTTCTGTAAGAAAAAAGTTAGAGCTGCCCCGGAGAGATACGCGGGTACTTGTTACAGAACAGCGCTTGAAAAACGAAAGACAAAAGAGAGGATTTTCTTTCCATCCTATATACTTTGCCAAGCCACGTTTAACAGTAATGCCTGAAACAAAACAATCGCCTAGAAAAAGAGACAAAACTAAGGGAAATCGTTATAAGGGAACAACTGACAAAAATAAATTGTTTGCGCACAAACCGCCAAAGAAGACGCAAGAAGAAAAAGGAAAGGTTAGTCAAAAGATACAACTTTACTCAACTTGGCATCTTCGTCAGTTTAACTTTTGCAAGATCCCGCATCTGTCTTTTTTTACAGAACGTGATAATATGCACGAAATTTTTGCCGACAATTTTCGAGTAAACTTGTCATTTTGCAATCTCTCTTGTCGCATGTAGCTAGTAAACGTACGGCAAAATTCGTAAATTGCGTTTTTGATAATCGCGTGTTCTCATTCTTTTTGTGGTATGTTCCGCGTCCCCTCCAGCAGAAATCTTGCTCTGATCTAGTATCTTTACACATGGAAAAGCCATCAGGGCATACAGTAAGCCAACAAGTGGTGAGAAAACCGCGCCGGAATGCTTTGTAACGTTTCCGGGTTATAAAATCCACTCACTGCAACAGAACCGCGTTTCCTGGCTTAAACAGATCAACAGCAGACAGATCTGATCACATGTCTTAGTTTGAACGGAAGAAAACCCTTGATAAACAGCACGTTAATACTTTAATTGTGACGGTCGACTTTGTTCTTTTATATTAGCAACCAAGAGATTTAGAATGGGTCATTTCTTGCTAAAACAAAGCACGTGCGCTCCAGCCAGCTGTTATGAATCTGTTCCGTTAACATAGCATTACTGTTCAAAAATGTTCTCTAAATTCATTGTTGAACCATTAATTTACTTTGCTATTGTGCTTTACTACTCTACGCCAAACCAACCATTGGGTCTTTGCTGAAAGTGAAACAAAGATTTTCTTAGAAAATGTTCGTGACAGTTTTAATACGGCATTAAAAATCTTGACATTTGGACCAATTAGTGTTTTTTTCAACTTCACTGACGTGTTGACCTTTATAGCAAGGTTAGCTTAGGAAGACCTTTTTGTTTTCTTTATTTTAAAATCTTATATTAGTTCTCTTGATATGAATGGTTAATTGACGTAAACACTATTAAAAGGATTTTTAAACACAACAATTGTTTTTACGAACAACAAACGGGAGTTTGGCAGAAGAATTAAAAAGATGGGCAGCGCGCATAAAGAATGTTTTCACGTACCTTAAACGTAACATTTGCTCCATTCAGAGAAGGTTGATTTTTCGACAAAGCCAATAGTTAATAGTCCTGTAATTGCAAAGGGCTATGGGAATAATGATCATGAATACGAATAAGCAAAAGGCGAGAAATTGAATAAATTTCAGACTTTGAAACTGCACAACTGTACTAATTAAACTTTAACGATGCTTCTAGAGCGCGTCGTAGCAAAGATGCCCCCTTTGCCAATTTTATTCGTTCGGCTTAAAACATTTACACTGATTTCCGACGTGAATTTTGTTATTTGGTTTGAAACTTGACGTTATGGCAATATGTAAAGGACTTCAGCTCAATTCAATTCCCACAACCCCTTGCGGTCTGGGTGTTACCATTGTTTATCGACTATATCCGCGCAAAATCGACCTTTTTTTTAATGTTAGGATACGCATTGTATGCCTAACCTAAATAATTACTGCAGACTCGCTGAGAAGAGCGAATAAACATCATTCGTCTTCTAAAAGTACGAATATGAGAACTCGTTTTCTTTATATAAAGAAATATATTAGAATGGCGTAAACTCTTCGAGTTGTTCTGAATGATTTTGCGTCGTTTAGCCATTCAATGATCTAAGGGGGTGTCCTTAAATTAATTTGGCACCTCTTCACGTCTATTGGACTTTTTATATGTATATCAGAACTTGCTAGTACATTTTCCTTTGAAGCTGTATACGAAGTTGAATCCTCGGACACTGGCTCCGTCTTATACACAGACCTGAACCGACGGTCTCAATTGAACTTATTGAAATTATTATAATATAATATTAATAATTACATTGATTCAACTATAAAGCAATTTAATTCTTTTAATAAATGAATAGCGTTTCCACTAGGAACCCCTTCCGGCGCGCCCAATTGGACGTTGAATGCTGCCAAATCAATTTTAGGATGCCCCCTAAGTTGTCTCAATTTTTTTAATGTGACCAGTGCATGCAGATAGTTACTTAAAAACGTTTAAAAGATTATTTATGCAATGGTTTGTTGTTTGACGCGCGTTTCGTACTCATTCCACATTTACTTGTGTTGTATGACAGGCGCTGGATCGTTTCAGGTCAATCGCTAGGATGGTGAAAACCATTGTAAGAGTGAGAAAAGCTCTTAAAAGGTTTGTATATGAACTCTGTGTCGGTAGCTACACTCTTTTCTTACAAAAAAACCCCAGCCTCTTCATGTCTGGCTCGTTTGCCCTCTCTCTTTGTCCTAGTGACGCTTTGTGAACAGAAAAGATTAAAGCTCCCTGCATAAATCTAAAGAAGGTTGAGAAAATTCCCGTGGTCGTAAAATCTCCAAAATTAAGCTTTTCTTGTTGTAATTTTAAAGACGACGGTTCAGCACGGTGCATTCCAACGTGCAGGTATCGTGTTCACCATTTTTTTCTGCCGTCCTCGTATTTTAAGCTTGCTAGTAATAACAATCAACCGGCATTTATTTTGCCGTTGTTCGACTGAAACCCACACAGGAGTGGGGAAAGGTAAAATTCGAGACTCGCAGAGACGCAGAAACCTGGTACCCAGGCTCTTTCATGAAAAATGTAAGAGGCTGGGTGGGTACCAGCTTAGAGCCTCGACTCTGGGTTTTTCTCTATTGATGATATAACTGACATAGAGGGCAAAATTACTTCAATTTGATTGGATATCAACGGGGACTAATTTTTCTTAATTTAGGGAAAAATTACTTAGCGGTGATCGGTGAACTTCCGAAAGTTTAAAAAAGCAAACGTTCTCTTTCGAAAATTTGCGAAAGTTTGCCGAAAGTTTTTTCGAGAAATACGTTTTTTTTTTTCAATTGTTTCGGTAAATCCTTAACCCTTCTCTGTCGCATGCGAATACCTGTACAAACAACAAAGACCAAGGTTACAAGAAAAAAGGCAAAATATAGAGACCTAGCTAGCTGCAAAAAATTCAGAGATTTCTATTAACTGGATCGTTTCTTTGCAAGACTTATGGTTATGATTAAGACTTATGATTATGATTATGACTTATGGTTCTATAGACACCACCTTCTGTTTTTCTCCTGTCTTTCATTTTTTAGAATTTCAGGACTGTAGACATTACAAAAATGCACCCTATAATGTTCTCGTATTACATTGTGTAGCGACCCGAAGCGTGATCTTGGAGATGGCATCGCTAGGTCACTGCTCGAGTTGATGGAGCGCTATATGATGTTGAAGAACCAAGCATTTACAGCTATACAAAAACAGGAGAGCATAAATGGCAGGAACACACCGCTTATGTTCGACCCAGCGATATTCAGAGCCAATACAGAGGTAAACAAGATTTGATGAATCAAGATTACGGGGATATTTTTTCAACTTTAGTTAATTTAAAAGTTTATCTTTGCAAGAAAGTTTGATTTTGGATTGGCTCGTGTTTCGAGCTCTTGCCCTTTGTGAATGTTGACTAACAGAGCAACTAAAGACATCGAATAACACTCCCAGTTTGCTCAAACTCAGCATTAAAAAGTTTAACTAAAATTTAACGCTAATTTGACCCGAACCCCGCGACTGAGATCAAATTTTTGTCAACTTCCGTTGATTCCCTACCTGACAGCCTAATGTATCGGTAGTCAGTTACTTGTTCAGTGTTACATCTTCTTAGAGCAAAGTTAATCGGTAGTGTTTTCTTTTTTCCTCTTTGGTTAAAGACTGTTTGCACTATACTACCCTAAACTCCTTCTTCGTGCTATAAAACACAGCTAAATTGCATGACTGACTTCCACTGGTGTTTTCGCAAAGACAATTGCGTAGAAAAGATTGAAAAGGAATGAACAAGTTTTAACTCGTTAAAACCATTTAACTATTTCAGGATTAGTCGAAAGCATTAATCGTTTCTCATGTATAAAACACTTAAATCAGTAACCGAAAAGCAATTCTTTGATTTTTCATGTCGCGCGCAAAATGAACTATCGATTACAAATAACACTGTCACGACTTCCCAGAGACGGTAACTTGACCCTTGAAGTCCACATAACTTGCAAAAAGAAATGAAACCTAAAAATTCGTCTACTTTATTTCAACTTTGACGAAACGCCTTCCACAAAATTAGGATTTTATACTAGCTTCCAGATTTGTATGGGGATTTATTTCAATGTCAGGACGAGCCAAATACAACCTGGAAATCATTCAATAAGGTTTTTACTAAATGTGTCTTTGCTAACAGGTTTTGCAAGTAACGTAAAAGATGTAAGAATGCAAAAACCACTGAAGCAAGTGAACTTAAGTCAAATTAGGAAATTGCACGACGAAACAGTTGAGTTTTCATGTGGGATAATATAAATGCAGTACAAGTCAGATTTAACCGATAAAAATGCCAGAAAAAAGCCATATTGAACAGAAAATGGTGGACCCATATAATATAAACATCTTAATAACCGTATGCAAGGTCCGTCTGGGAGAATATTTTGCCCAAGATCTAATCGCTTTCAGCCAATCAGAACGCACAAAATTAGGTTGTCGACCCAAAATCAAAACTGCTGTATAATGAAACTGTTATACAAATAGGCTATAACGGCCCAAAAATAATTAAAAACAAATTACGGTTAAGACTTTTTCATAATAAAAATGAAAACATTTGTGTAAAGCGCTGGATTGATAAAACTATTAGTTCCATGCAGATTGAAGACTTTCACAATTTTAAGCAAGACCGTATCTTTCGTTTTCTACAAAAGAGCAACCGCGTTAAAAACTTTTTTCTGTTTTAAAAAGGTGAAAATCAGTAGAGAAGTTGAAAAAATTCTTGCCTTGAAATCTGAGAAAAGGACAGCAGACCAGCTCGAAACGGTAAGGCTCTGCACATGTCAATAAAGTAGAGTACCCCTTTAAAACTCCAATGGAGTAGAGTAGAGCAGAGCAGACAAGAGTAGAGTAGAATAGAATAGAGTAGTAGGGCTTTGGCGGAATGTTTTAGCGGTGTTTTTCCCTGTTAGACGGCATAATTAGTGATAAACTAACATTATTATTCTTTCCTTTATGTGGGGTTATGGGGTTCTTTGTTGATGCTGTCTTGGTGATTCCCGTTCCAGTTGCAATTAAGGCCTCACTCGAATCTACATGCTGTGTTCATTATTTTAAGAGTTTCTGTTTCACTTTTACCCTTCCAGGTTTTGTATGCATTTCAGACAATGGCTTCGTTTTCAGAACTTCCGTTGCGTATGCAGCAAGCAATATGCAAAGTTGCATGGCTTCAAAGGTACGCAAAGCTTTGTCACATCAGTAATGTTTGCTGCACTGTCCTTCCTACATGCCTACCTACCTACCTACCCGCTTGCAAACCCACCTACTTACCAACCTGCCTATCGACATACCAATCTATGGCCTTACGTGCCGACCTACCTACCTACCTGCCAATCTACCTGCCTACCTACATTCCAACCTGCCTACCAACCTACCTGCCAATCTACCTACCTACCTACATTCCAACCTGCCTACCAACCTACCTGCCTACCAACCTGCCTACCTACCTACTACATTCCAACCTGCCTACCAACTTACCTACCTCCCCACCTACCTACATTCCAACCTGCCTACCTATCTACCTGCCTACCTGCCTACCTACATTCCAACCTGCCTACCAACCTACCTACCTACCTACCTACCTACCTACATTCCAACCTGCCTACCTACCTACCTGCCTACCTACCTACCTACCTACCTACATTCCAACCTGCCTACCAACCTACTTTTCTACCTGTCTGTCTACCTACCTACCTACCTACTTGCCTCAAACTTCCTGTCTGTCTGTCTATCTATCTAGCTATCTATCTAGCTATCTTCTTATCTTACCTTATCAACGAAAGCGTTAAATCGATTGTTACTGATCATGTTTGCAGCCTCCCTCAAAATAAGATCGTTATCAAGCAAGGACATGTCGCCGAGAACTTTTACTTCATTATTTCAGGCTCAGGTGGGTTGTAAATCTTTGCTTTGCGCATGCTGGATTACAAACTCCACTTGTTAAAGACCTTGTAAAAAATAATTCACAAAGACAAATAACATTTTAAAGTAATACGCTTAACACGTTGAGTTCATAATCTTACACTGATAAAAGTTCAGGTCAACAAACCGACTGATGTAGAAGCCCAGGATTTAATGACGGTAAGAGATGAATGACTGCACCCATGCAGTAAATCGTGCTTATATTTTTGCTGATTTGAGACGAAAAAAAACAATACCAAAAAATTCCTCGGTATATTTTTGTGAACCAAAACACTCTTGGCGTCTCCTATAGAATCAAAAACCTCCCTTTGCCTTTGGCTAAAATCAGTTCAGACCCAAAAATATCCCCCCTTACCCCCTCCCCCCCCCCCCCTTCCGTCATGATACTGATGAGACTAGAGCCCCTGGGGGGTGGATGATCTAAGCTTGCTTGTTTTTTATCTTATGTTAGGAAAGGCTGTTTTTTTAACCCTGTTTGTTCCATCTTCTTGTTTCTGCAGTGACAGTGTTATCTGAGAACGACCCTACGAAAGATAGTGTCTTCACATCCCTGGCAACGTTCAAGAAAGGACAAAATTTCGGGGTATCGGCTTTGTTTGTCGTAGAACACAGTAACGTTAGAGAACTATACATTAAACACTCACATAAAAGAACAAGTGGATAAAGAACACTCAGACTGAAGTTTGTTTATAAAAGTACCATAGATATAAGAGCACATTCAGCCTGAAAAATATTGTGTATCACCGGAATTATTCTTCAACATTATTTCCTCTGTCGAGTGTTGGTAGCTTTTTTCAGTTATTTAATTTTTAAAAGCAATTTAAAGAACACTTTAAGAACACTTTCAGGTTGATTTGCAGAAAACACCTTCACATGTGTTTTTTATGCGAGTGTTTACTATACTTTATGCACAAAACTCCAACAGAACCATTAGTTTTGAATACCAATGCTTTTTTATAAGTGGTTTAAAAGCTCATCCCCTTCTCGAGCCAAGTTGACCATTGGGTCGGCGATTTTCTCTGTTTTTCATAGTGCTGAGCGGATGAGAGTCTTTGACCCCCCCCCCCCCCCCTCCTTGACAGGACACCAACATATCGCGCGGCTAGTGCCCAGCAG
>JAOBAT010108979.1:0-14811 GCA_026413305.1 Hydrozoanthus tunicans
TTAATGTTCCATTTGTCTCGCAAGATCTTGAACAATAAGAATGGCACCCAGAGCGAAATAATCATCTTTAATAATCGGTCCAAATGCTCTTTTTTAAAAGGACCTTCTTATACAGAGGACTGGTTGGGCAACTCGTCTGTTCATCTTCTTTTTTTTACTTTTTTCAGCGGTACATTTACATGCTAGGTGGGGTGACCCACGAAGGCGCGGGGATTGCGCGGTCTGACCTTCCGGGTAACCCGCCTAACCGGGTCGCTTTTGGCCGTGTGAAAGAGTGGAAGGCGGGTAACCCGCCCAGCCGGCCGGGTCACTTTTTGCCATGTGAAGGGTTGAAGGGGGGTAACTATTCTATTGCCATCGGTTATGGGTTGAAAGTGGATAAACTGCCTAGCAAGGTCGATTTTTGTCGTGTGAAGGCTGAAGGCGGGTAACCCGTCTAGCCGGGTCGGCCCCTGTTACCGGCGAGTAAAACGAAAAAGTAATAATAATAATAAGAAGCAGCATTAAATGTGATATAAAAAGAAGCCACAACACTGAAACTGAAAGGAATCGTAAGAACTACAAAATTGAGATTTTCACGTTGTAGTTTTGAAAACAGCGGCGTGCAGGTGGCGCGCACAGTGCATACTCCATTATCTTTCTCTGGTGTCGTCGCCGGCGCTAGCGTTCTTGTTGGAGTCTACATACACAGGTAATCGTAAATGAAGAGATTTCATACTACTTGTTCCCTCTCGGCGAACTGTTCCCCATTAACAATTATTTCATTGGTTTCGGAAATTAGCCCCAAGCTCATGCAGAATTTTACTGCAGGTAAAATATACCGGCAATGATCTAAGATTGTGAACGCTTCGTAATTAACATTGTTGTATTGATTAAAAGAGTGGCACTTACGAATGGTTGACTGGTGTAACTGTTACACTGTTTCTGGCCTAGAAACTAATAAGCATCCACGAAAGAAATGTGAATTTCCATGAGCTTGTGAAACATAAAAAGTTGGGAGTATTTTTCCTGGGAGGGTTTCAGCAAAGCTCTAGAATCTTCGGCAAATTTTCTCAAAAAGCAATTAACGAAAGGTGCATGTGAATCTATTTTCCCGTAAGTCTTAACACATTGCAATGTTCTGATAGTTGTTATTTATGCAGTATGCGATACTTTTCGTTTGAGAAACAAAATCAAGTTCATTCTACCAAAATTGGTTTTGTTGAGCTAAATCGATTTAAAACCTTGTTAGACTTTTAATGAGATATCAAACCACTCATTACAACTGGCGCAACGGTCTGATTTGTGTCTTTGACAGAAGTTCTGAAGTTTTGTTTAAATCTTTTAAAACTTAAAGTTATTAATCTATATAAGAACATTCGTACTTGTAGGTAAAATAACCGTGTATTTATCAGAGTAGGATGCCAGTATAAGATAATGTTTTGTTGTACAACCAGCAAAAGTAGCGATACATTAGTGTGATGGTTTACAAAACAAGATCAAAGCTAATGCGCTTCGAACAAAACAAATACTTCAATTCAAAAAAAATATCCGTCGATCGGTACTTCAGTCAATACCAGATATAGCTCTTGTCTCACTTAGTTCTTAACAACTTAAGTTTTTTGTTTAAAATGTTAAAATGTGTTTGTGTGAAAACATGAACTCAGTGAAGTTTATCTGTCTTCAGAAGAATTAGCCAAATCGATGCACATTCGGGCTAAAAGTGCAACTTTGGCCACCACCAGTTAGGGAAATAAAGAAAAATTAGCGAGATGAGGATAATATGCCTACATGCTGTGATATGCAAAAAATATTTATCTGAACCCGATAAACTTACTGATTAAACCTCAACCATTTTAAATAATGAGACTGGCTGAGCGGTTTATATAGGGCGCGTACTGCTTCTAACTATAAGCAGTTTGTTTACATTCGGTTTTATGCCAACAGCATCGTAGCAACAAACAAATTTTAATCTAAGAGTGTTTTGAAACACTAATAATACTTGCAACTGTCATCCGTTTTGTAACTGAACGAGCTAAGGAGTTTGAAGGAGATTTTCGTACAAATGGAAAAATCGCCCGGCAGTCGATACGTTAATCGATTCCGAAATCCATAATTGTTTTATTTCAACGAAAGAGATTAAATTTTGTGTATATTCTTAAAATATGTCTTCACGTGACAATCGTCAAATATAACAGCAGTACTACTCGGAAGTTACTTTAAACCCGTAGTTTGTAGCGTGCTAGGTAACGTATTTGATATATTTGTACAATAAAGAAACGGCGAAATTAACTACAATTGAACCATATTTTGTGTTATACTCAAGTCTCGTGAATTTCGTTAACAGGTTATATATAAATGCTCTATTTTTCGTACTACTTATCGCATGATGGTAAAAACAAACAGTTAACAACTAAATTTCAATGGCAGAAAAGGAACGGTTTTTCTTTGTATTCCCTTTTACTGAACTCGCAAGACAAACGTTATCCGAATTCAAACAGTAATTTTTGCTTCTTCTTGTTTTTGTATTTGTCGCTAAATTCGTAACAAAGACAACTTGTGGGTCAGTTCCAGTAAACTATAGCTTCAAGAAAAACATACATTCATTATTGAGAAACAAAACATTTTTTAAAAGATACCATTACTTACCCAAAGTATTTTTTTACTCTTTCTTCTGAATATCCAAAAGAAGTTTTCGGATTATTGCCTCAAATAAATGATACATTCACAGGGCGCCAAGCAAAACGTTTGCATCCATTGAATTGCAAATACTGACGTGAGAATGTTTATTAATAATTAACTTTTAGTAAGCTTACAATTTAAAATCGAACAGTGTTGTTCGAGAAAGGTCACGATTTATTTTCAACATGGAACAATAACCATTTCGCCGTTCCATTTTTAGTTGCACTACTATGGAAAAGGATGCGGCGAAAATTGACAAAATGTCGGCGATACACTAACTTCAAAATCCGCTCTGTTAAAAGATATATTTAATAAAAAACACAAATAAACTTGTTCCTCTAGGCGGTTCACAGCGGGGGTCGAGACAACAAAAACAGCTACAGTAGGGGATGAGAATTGCTACGTGTTTAAGTGATACAGACTGGCATGTAGTATCCTGACTAAATACGTGCTTTCGATTCAGTACACATTCATCCTGAGCCCCCTGTCTTGTTTGCTGTGATATTGAAACACTCTCCAGACCTAACTTATCCCTTGTAGAAACAAATCTTCCGAGTTATGCAAGGAAAGGACGGCGAAGTCCAGCGACCGGCGAATCATGTTGATTATTTAGTTTCCCAATTCAATCTAATGATCCAACGTCTCGAATAAACATATAAAAAATTTATTTTCCAGAAATCCCACACTGAAAGACTTGCGAAGGAGAGGGAAAGAGACTTTTCACACAAGCTTGCCTAAATTTAAGATTGTTTCAGTGGTAGTCAGCCTTCTCTGTCAACTTTTTGATCGCCTTCCACCTCGAGAAGACAACATAGGCAACCTTTATCTTGTTGGAAGAATTGACTATTGTGATCACAATGCCGAATTATCACAAAGGTCTGATTTAAAAACAAAATTCACAATGTGTACAGCTAAAAGGCTGGAACGTGGCAAGATCAAAACATCAAAGCTACAAGCTGAACTACTGACGAAATCTTAACCTTACAAAAGCGAAAATTGTTCCGAGAAAGTGGCATTGGCCGGTTTTAACCCTCGCAACGGCTGCAGCCGCTTCTTTTTGGAGTTATTGGACGCATTACGCCGCATGTTAAAACCTGCAACTTGTTTCACGATGTTGGGATCTTGTTCCCTGTTTCTTTCAAGCATCTTCTCCCCTTTTTCTCTCTTACTTAATTTCTATAAACCAAAACCACTACAAGCTGCACACTAATTCACCTGCAATGTTTACTCTTTGTGAAAAATTGCAGGGAAAAGTTGCTTAGTGTAACAGCACCTGAGCTGGCTGAAGTTTAAACGCCGATCCGAGATGACTATAAAAAGTCAATGCACTGATTATACAATATATATATAACCTCCTCAGAGGTTCGCTGTATATTCGAACGAGAAAATTTGACCATCAATCGCCCATTCTCAAATTATCCCGAGCAGGGCCTAGGGACGATCAGTTTAATTACACGTACTCTTGCATTTGAGCGAACGTAAACCTCTTACCTGCATACAAATAAGGAAGCTTCGACTGTTCGTAAAACAAGCAAAAGTAACAAAGGCACAAGATAAGTGTATAGCATTGTAAACACAAGCTACACGTGAGTGTTGTGAAAGTTTCTCTCTGCTTCTGAATAGTGAGAGCTTTAGCCAAGGCTTCCTGAACTCCTGCTTTACATCTGATCAGTATCTGAACAAGGCTTCTTTATTCGTTTGTTTAAAATAAAGATCCCAGTAGACTCCCCACGCATTTGTTTAACTTCCAAATAACTTAAGTTTGCTAGTGGTTAGAGATGGTGCGGGCATGTGAGAATTTACAAAAGAAAATGCCTCGTTGATGCAGTCAGCCCAGTGGTCAACGTGATCGACTCGGTAACCCTCGGGAACCCCAGCCCGGTCGCGAGTTCAAAACCCCATAAGTGTTGACCGACCGTCATTACCGACTTTTTCGAACCAATACAGGGGGGGGGGTACTGGATCCGCCGATCCGCGCAATTCTAGTGCCAAATCTGTCGATCCGGCCATTGAGAGATCCATACTTCGGCTAGAATTATACTTGAATCCGTAATCCGCACAAGTTTTTGCCAAAATCTGAATCCATCAGATTTATTGGATCCGCAGATCGGCTGAAATTATTGTTTAAATTCGAACGAATTTTTTGGCCAAATCTGCCGATCCGTAGACACCCCTTTCTTCACCCCCCCCCTCCCCCCCAAGGCCCAATACAAGCTTCTGCTGGGGGATGGGGGGAGGGGGGGAGGGGTAACCTGCGACGGATTCTAAAGTGTCTTGTCCGGGGGGCCGAAGTCAAAAACTCTCAATTGGAGTAATCGAAAAAGATTTAGCATAAAAGAAAGAACTTTGCAAGAAAAAAATCCGTTAACCATTTTATTCAAGTTTGTGCATTCATCGTGCGCGCCGATTCATAGTGAAATGGTCAAAGTAAGTTTATGTTCAAACCGATTTAATCGCGTGTTCGATAACGAAACATTATTTTTGTTTCCGCATGGTTTTCTCTAGCTGGTAATAGTTTGGCAAAGGGACATATGTGAAATAACGTTCCTGGCTTGTGCCGGCATTGCCGGCGCGATACGAGTTTCAAATAACAAAAAATATTGTTTTACTTACCATTCGATAACCTGACTTTGCTGCTCTGTTCTACTGCCCTTTTATATCTGGCAAGCCAGATGATCTGCCTGGTTGCTGTTTTACTGTCTTACAGTTACTGTCTTTGTCCTTGCCAGAAATTTTTGCACAGTAATTGCCGCAGGTCATCATATGGAAGGCTCAGAAACAGCTGGCTTTGTAGCACAGGCAGCCCAGATCTGCCAAGAGTACGGCGGCTCGAGTCACGTGGTAGTCTCGAAAAGCCTGTGAGCCAACATGGCGACCATAGAGTTCCTTCGTTGCTTTCGTCCCTAGAACAGCTTTTCACAGCAAAAAAACTACTTGTTCTACTTGTTAACTCTTGATTTGACGTTTGGGATGAATTAAGTTCCTCGGACTTTTGTGGGTTTTGAAGGATGCCAAGGTTGAGGCCGGGTCACCGACTTGATGAAAAGAGCCGAACAACAGATGTTTTGACGGATGAACAAGTTGACTTTAAATCTCTGCTCCTGTCGAATCATGTGTTGGAAGGATTGAACGAGGCTGGATTTGAGAAGCCTTCTCCCATTCAACTGAAGGCAATTCCTCTGGGGCGATGTGGGTTAGGTTAGTTCGCAACCCTGTACAAACATAACAATTATTATAGTTTCGTTTATTACATCTGTTATTCTAAGGGTAATAGTCAGAAAAAAATCGCTTTTTTCAATTTTTTTCTGGCGTGCCTCTTAGTTACTGTGTTTTAGTAACACTTTCCAAGTGATATTCTGCAGTTACCCCAATTAGAGCTCACCCTTTGTAACAATTTATGTGCAACACAGGTGTTGTGCGGCGTCCTAAAATTGATTGGCACCGCTTAATTTCCATTGAACGTCAAGGGCTTAACGCCCTCCTTTAACTTCCACTGTTGTTTTGGCCTTTTTATTGATATAGCTATCAAATCCCCTGCACCTCACGATATCTTATTACTGCATATTCCAATGTCCTTTAAAAACTTATGCACATTAAAATCAAAACCACTTCAGACACTGAGTCCAACTTCATAGACCTGAACCGACAGTCTCAATTGAACTTGATGATAGATTAATAATTACATTGGTTAAACTATAAAGCATACTGATTCAATTCTTTCAATAAATGGATAGCGTTTCCACTATTTTTATTGTAACGCTACTGGCAACTGCTTGACCCCCTCCCCCCTCTTAAAGTCCAATGGTCGTTAAGTGGCATCAAATCAATTTTAGGGTGCCCCCTTACAAAGGAATTGGAATTAGAATTATTTTTACAATTGTTTTTATGATTTTTGTTGTTGTTGTTGTTGAAGGCCTAAATTGCTTTTTAGTACTAAAGATTTACATTGGGAAACTAAGGCTTTGAATTTTAGTATCTATTATGAAACAGTAACTTTGGATGGATTAAGGTTAGGGTTGGGAAAGCCAGCTATGTATATCATATGAGACATTTAGGTGTTTTAAAGAACTATAATAATAAGTGGGGCAGCATCATTGACACAATGAAATGAATTACTAACAGTATGAGTAGGGTTACAATTTGTATATAATTATTTTGCTATATATGACCACACACAGATCAGTGAATCATGAATATTCTCTGATCTATTTTCTGACAAGAAGCAGATTACTCTAATCATACACTATTTATTTGTTTTGTATAATACAAACCTTATCTTCAGATTATTATTTCAAATTTTTTAAATAATGATCACTCTATTGGTCTAAAACTTTGTTTTTATTTACTCCTAACAGACTTAATAGCACAGGCAAAGTCAGGGACAGGTAAAACCTGTGTGTTTAGTGTTGTTGCCCTGGAGAGTATAGTGTTGCAGAGTTCTAGTGTTCAGGTAAATTACTGCTAATTACTATTAATTTGAAGAATTGAGGGCACTCACTTTTATGGGGCAGAAGAGGGCAGTAAAGGGAGGGGACAAGAGAGATATTGATAATGAGGGGCATGTTGGTTGGTGTGAGATAGGACAGTTGCAGGGATAGCATGAATAAACAGGGGTTGAGCAAAAAAGGGGTAAATGAAGGAAGGCATAAAAGAAACAAGTAAGCAGGAGTAGTTGGAAGGAAGAGATAAAGTAAGGAAGGAAGGGAGAAAAACAATTTGGCAGGTTGGCTGAGGGGGAAAGGTAAATGGCAGAAATGGAAGATGGAAGGGAAACATTTAGGCAGGTATGGTTGAGAGGAGGAAGGGTGAAATAGAGAGAATGAAGTAGTGAGAACAGAGCGAGGTATGGATATTGTGAAGACAAGAGGATTGATTAGGTAAAAGAGGTTGAATTAGGGACAGAGGGAGGGGGTGGGATGAGATGAAGAAGAATAAGGGACAAACATTACTACTTTAGAAAGGAAGGGATGTTGTAGGGTAAAGAGAAGAATATTAGTTCTCTCTAGTTGACAGTCTCTTTTGCTGTTTTCAGGTTCTTATTCTTGCTCCAACCAGAGAGATTGCTGTTCAAATCAGAGATGTAGTAACTGCAATTGGGTGTCGCATGGATGGTTTAACATGTGGTGTCTTTATTGGTGGCGTGCATGTTGAGAAAGACAAAAAGGCTTTAAAAAAGTGTCATATTGCAGTTGGTACTCCAGGTAGAGATTGAACAGATTTTAACATCTTAATAATTATTGTTCCTGTTGTGGTGTTCAAAGCCTTGGGTTTTTAAACAACAAAACAATCAGCTAGCCTGGCCTCCTTGAATTCATTCGAGAAAACCGAAAACAAAACAGATGAAAGCAATCAATTTAAGCTCATCAAACTTCACTTTCTATTAGAAACAGTCAGAAATGTAACTTGTTTTATCCCTGTAAAACTTACAATTTTGCTGTAAAAATTAATGACATGTGCAGGTTTGAGCATATAATTTTTTCATAAAAATGGTGCTAAACTCAGAAATCTTTTGATCTATAATATAGTGTTTTGATATAAATATAGTTTTTAATAAAATCATTAATATGTTACTAAGTAGTTTACAAAGAATGTTAAATATTCCACAAAGGTGTGCTACCATGCTAAGCTGATGTTTATTTACACTCACACAAAGCAGTAGTTGTGAAGAATAACTCACCTAAACCGACTGTTGGCCAATAAAATAATTAATGGCCAACTGTCGACCAACTGTCATTAGTTTTACTAGTTTTACTTGCGTACATGAACATTCATTTGGTAAATAACATGGCTTGATGTTTGTGACATTTCAAATGGAGGCCGCTACAAACACAACCAAGGGCTGTATTTTGTCTGCTATGTTATTAACATAAAACCTAAGGTAGAGTAATTCGTCCATTGCATTATTAACGTCTCATAATTATTGTCTGTTGGTGCCTATCTGTAATATAGCTGTCAGTTAACTGTTGGTAAGCTGTCAGTGATCTGTTGGTGAGACATTGGTGAACTATCAGTTGACAGTCCGTTTAGGTGAGTTATTCTTCACAATTACCCACAAAGCAATTTGTAACTTGTAGGTCGTGTCCAGTTCTTGATTGAGAACAAGTTCATCAAGACAGATTCCATCAGGTTGTTTATTCTAGATGAAGCAGACAAATTACTTGATGAGAGCTTCCAGGAACAAGTAAAGTAAGGATGATATGTTTGACAGCTGACATTTAAAAATCTACTTGACACAACAAAGACTGGTTATCATGAATGGGTGTTCTGTAATTTTAGTTCGTTTTTGCTCAACGCAGCAGTATGCAAAGTGTAAACTTTAAATCAGACTTGGCCTCACTTTAATTGGCCTACTATACTACATATAGTTTATACATTTTACAATTATACATATGCATTTATAAGGACATCTTTAAAAATTTATACTTTTTACAGTAACTGTGTTTTCAGGTTGTTCTAGGGTGGCATATGTGTAAAATTAATACAAGTTTGGGAGAAATTTACTTTTCATCTTTTTAAGTCCCTAGCTATAGATAAAGCTTCTTTTTTAATTTCCAGATGAAAAGTTGAAACCTTTACTATTAATAGTTATATATATCATTTTAGGCTTGAAGCATGCATTGCTGACATAACATGAGGCAGAGACAAACTTTTTCATTGTAAAATATTGGATTCTGGCTACAACTTACAGTAACATTGTTATGACAAATTATTGCCTTGAAATTGCTGAAATAAAAGTTTCTTATCTTTTTTTAATAGAAATGAAATTTTTTAACAAAATCACACAACTCGCTGCTGCTATCTCATAGGTTCCCAGTCCCCGGCCGGTTCGGTCAAAATTAACATTCCAATCTTTTTTTGATTAAAATTAAAGCATACTTAAACATAAAAAAAATTGCTTTGGTTTTTGGAAGTTTGATTTCTTAAATGAGAACAGTTTTAATCTACTGTAAGTTCTAAGTAAAAAGTTAAGATTTATTGAGACTTTAATAGCTACCTTTAATTTCTTTGATCTTTTCTTATAACTTTAAATGTCTTATTTTTTTATGGTTATCTTTATTAACTGACAGGGAGTGACAGGGTTAATTATGATAATTAATATTATGTGTCATAGTTAATATGTTATATGGTTGTGCATTTCAGCTGGATATTCTCATCACTACCAGTAAACAAGCAAGTGATCGCACTTTCTGCAACTTACCCAGAACACCTTGCCAACCACCTGATGTGCTACATGAGAGAGCCAACTTTTGTTAGGCTAAATGCAGATAATCCAGCTTTACAAGGTGTAGTAACTTAAATCCACTCACCGGTATTAATTTAATCTGTTTTTCCACAAGCACTATGCTTATGTTAGTGGTCTGTTTGCAGTGTTTTTGATGACATACCAGTAATACCACCACCTGGTTAGCCCAGTTGGTAAGGCACAAGTCTTTTGTATGGAAGGCCCGGGTTCAATTCCCGGTGCCGGACCTTCACTCAGGGTCTTAAACTAACTGTGGAGAAGATGCTGCCTTTGCACTAATATCTGCAAACGGTTAGACCTCCAAGTCTTCTCGAATAAGGACGTTAACTGTAGGCCCAGTCTCTCAATCTCCTATTGGGGGACTTAAAAGAACCCACAGTACTTATCGAAAAAGAGTAGGGTGATCCCGGTGTCAAGGTCTGTCTACTACTAACTGAAGACAACTCTTAATGGATGTAATTGTGAGCTGTGTATATATAGGCGCGGACTATCTAGAGTCACGATCAACTGTATAGAGATGAAACAGATCCTGCATACCATAGATAATATAGAATGATGGTATATATGACTATGTGCAAGTTTGGCTCAGACAGTGAGATCTCTCACTGTCAAGTGCGAGTTCCCGGGTTTGATCCCTCTGCTGTGCAGAGAGTTGATGTTTGTGCGGCCTTCTTTCATCACGATGACCTTGGACAGAGATCGATGTACAGATGTCTGGCTTGTGTGTCTTGTTTTTTGGCCTGGGACCCAAGAGAACCCACAGTCTGACTGATGGACAAGATTTTGTGTTTATTTTCTTGTACATTAAACATGTGGAACCTTCAAAGGGTTTTGGTGACAGCTGACACTGTCTCAAATTGAGGCGACAGACAACTGCAAAGCACCGATAAGCAACAGAAATTATCTAGAAAAGCACTACAGTTTGTGACAGCGATTAAGTGCATCAGAGATCAACTATGTATCAAAACATCCAGGAATAAATGTAAACTGAGCTTAAAACTTTTAGAATACCCTGATAAGACAGACATAAATTATTTGTTTATTTGATTGTTTTTGACAACGATTGATATATATAGAAACTGATCATTTGTTTGTCATTTGCTCAAACGCTGTTCATTTGTTTATTCACTGGTTCTACAATTGCTTGTTCACTCATTTAGTCATCCATTCACTCATGAATTCATTTGTTTTTTCTTTTGTTTGTTCATTCACCTGTTTTTCATTCATTCATTCATTCATTTGTTCTTTTAATCATTCATTCATTCACAGATGTAGTTACTAATAAAGAACAAACAATAGTGTTAGCATTACCGCAAATGCCGACAAAAGGTTAAAATCTGCCGTTGGCATAATATTATAATTATGTGTAAGTAAGTAATTGCCCTCTGTTGATTTGTTCCAGGCCTGAAGCAGTTCTACTGTATTGTACCATTCCGCCCTCTTCTCCACAAGACATTTCAAGAAAAGGTGTAAGATAGTGTTAAGTGTTTATAATTAATAGCCTGATTTCTTGTTTAATAGCCTGGTTTCTTGTTTCTCCCCAACATTTTGTCCCATAAAAGGAAATACAACCTTGTCTTAATTATGTCATGAAAGAGTTAAGTTCAGTTTTTTCTAGAAGAACTTGCTGCAAAGTTTGCAGTTCTAATGTTAATATTTTCATGAATTATTTCTGTGGCATTGTTTTTTAACTTGAGAGGGTTCAGCTGGAAATAAAATGTCAATATATTGCTTTTAAATCTTGTTTGACAAACTGTCCACTTACTAGTATACTGTACGGGGAATTCAGACTACATTCTGGGGATGAGCTCGACAACTGACCCAAGATTCCATAGTGATGATCTTTACAGCTCATAGATATGATGTCCACTTTAGTGTTTAGATTATAAAGCATGTATACTGGTTTTCAAGAATTCTTTAACCAACAGCTAGTGTGCTTACACATCATGATCAGCTAGCTGTTGGTTAAGAAAGCACTGCATGCTTGTTCACCAGAACCAGTTTAGCTGTTGCCATAAAAACTATGCCAAAATATGACAACACTATGAGTTTTCTGATGCAAAAATGATATCTTACTATAAAGTTGATTTTTAAATAATTGTGCATATATATTCTCAGGTTTACCCTAGCTAAAGGTGCAATGTTTTGCCCAGTTTCACATAACACTACATAAACTAACATAATATCTTTTTGGGCATTCATTGCAAAAGTTTTCCCAAAATGTTAGGATTATTTTGGAAATTTCTTTCACTTGGTGTGTTTTTTTTAAAAATTTATTTATAATTATTAAAACTATGGGATTATAACAGTTCTACTTTTAACAGGTGAAGCACCTTTTGAAGTTGTTGTCAAGATTGAAATTCCATCAGTGCTTAATATTCTCCAATTACCAAACAAGGTATAATTTCATGTGTACAATTTTAATCAATATAATTAAAGTCTGAAATATTTCATTCCTATACCTTCTTGAGGCCCACAAGTTTATCAATACCTAGATGGAGTTATAAGAAGGATAAAAAAGTGCAAAAGGCAAACTTAGTGATCTAAAAAGGATGAAAGTTGCCATGTTTCTGATACTGTGGTTGGCCATGAAAATAACTGTGAGATACAGTAATATTGCCACACTTTCTGTTACTAAAAGTTGCTTTGAATACTAAATTATAATCATGCCCAGCAAATTTAATTTAATTCATGCCATTGCATCCTAAATTTTGCATTTGATTTTTTCTTGTGTTTTTGGCCACTATAATATTTTGATTAATTAGTTTTACTAAAATTTGGGTGGGCAAAAAGAAATTTTTAAAATTCAGTACTGATTCACTGCTTATGTTTTAGTTTTGGTACAATGTGTATAAAGTGTACCAAGGGAAAAACACCTGAGGGCCTGGTTGTTCAAAGGCTGGTTAACTTTAACCCTGGATTAAGACAAAATTTAAACAGTAATTTCTTTTCAAAGGAAAGGCTTACAGCTCTTATAAAATAATTAATAGACAGTGTTAAAATTTGCCATGGAAAACACTTGTCAGTTACAGAATAACAGTCCAAATCAGTCTCGGTAAGGTTGGAAACAAGATCATAGCTTAAATATTTAACCCTTGGCTAGTGCAGGTTATCAACCTTTGATCAACTGGGCCTAGGTGCATACAGATTTTCTATTAATTCCTGTATCACAAACTGGCATAAATTGAAATATCAAGCTCACCAGTAAAGCAAGCAAGTAAGGCTAATGAATGCAATGAAAGCAACACTTGAAAACTTTTATTTAAATGAGTCAGTAAATGTTTAGATAATTATACAGTGGATAAAACTGCATTAAAAAAAGAATATTTTAAAGGTAATTTTGATGAAAATAGTTGAATTATGGGTCAGAGGGATCTTTTAAACTAGAAATTTAAAATTGTGGCCTTAGCAAAAAAAAACAGTATTTAAAAATGTAGTTATAAGTTAACTTTGTCAAAGAGTTAGCCTATAAAGAAACTGATAACATAAAAAATGTATTTTGTATGTCATTATAACAGGACTTTATTATTAAGGGAATAAAACAGCATTGTGCATGTTTCTAGACATTTTTAGAAAATGGTTATGGCGTAAGAGGACATGAGGAAAGTGTTGAGAGAAAACAAGGATAAGCCGAGTTTTCTCTCTGCTTTTCGAGTGCCCTCTTACGTCATAACCATTTTCTAAAATTGTCTAGAAACACAAGGGATGCTGTTTTATCCCTTTTAGAAAATAACTACAGAGAAAAAAAAAGATCTTTAGCTGTGTGGCCTAAAATCTATTTTCTATTCTCTCATAGAAAATATATTTGTAACCAATCAGAGCGCACATTATATAAGGATTATTTTCTAATTTTCAGGGCTCAGAGTCTATGCGAAACACTCTGCTCAAAAGGATGGCCAGCAGATTACATTGCAGGTGTGATAAGTGCAGTTCTAAAGCTTCATCTTGTAAAACCGGTGACACAGTGGCTTAATTGTCAGGCTGTTCAACTAGTAACCCTTGAGTAATGAGTTTAAGCCCCACATGGACAACAGAACCAGAGGGAGGGCAGGGGGCACCAGTTCTCCCCTTCCCCCCAATAATTTGATTGGGGGGAGCCAGGTCCCTCCATTAATTTTCTGGTTAACAATGGCAATTTTTGAATAGGAATTTCAAATTTTGTAATGAGCTATTAAAATTTCCACTGTACCCCTCCCCTGCCCCATTATTTTTTTGCTTCTGCTGCCCATGCCCCAGTTTGACCACTGTGTTGTGTCCTTGGGCAAGACACACTTTACCTGACTTTATTCCAGTCCACTCAGCTGTGTAAATTAGTACCAGTTCTGCTGGGGAATATTCTACAGTGTCCTGTTCAGGGGGAGTCAAAAAGACTCTCATCCACTATAGCTCTATGGAAACCAGAGGCAAGCACCGGCCCAATGAGCCACTTGGCTTGAGAAAGGGCTTTAGTGAGATTTAGCACCGCGTATACGTGAGACGGCAAATGTCAATTTTCCGCCTGACTTTTGCTGTATTTTGTCTTGTTTTCTTGGTTTTAGCTTCACGTTGAAGTGAGCTTCAAGCAAAAATACGCCAATGACTCGAATTAGACTGAAAACTAGTGTCAACTAAATTGAAAGCGATTAAATTCTTGTTATGAAAATACATATTAACAAAGAAGAGATTTTTACTGTTTGTATCTCACAATTAATAAATGTTTGATTCCCGTTCATAAAAATTGCCAGTTGGCACTAGGCTGAACAATTTCTTGTGTTGTTTATTCAATTTAGCTAACTGAGCATTAAGCATAACATCCCTTTACCTTTTTTACGACTTAAATCCTATTTCTATTGCTTGAAAAAAGATCAAAAAATCTCACGTAAATACCAAACACGAAAACCCTTAACTTGGCGTACGTACGGCAAACG
>JAOBAT010108990.1:0-14809 GCA_026413305.1 Hydrozoanthus tunicans
GGAGATGGCAGGAGTTAGAGAGATTGGACGTAGATGTTTTGAAGGATCGATCACACCCCCACCCTCTTTCTTATCGCATTGATTGTCTACAAAGTATTTATTCGACGATTCTTTTTTACTTTTGTTAGACGAACTGGAAGAAGAAAAAAGCATTCAAAACAAAGGCAAAACAACTGTAGCACCTACAGAGAGAGAAAACCCCACGGAGAGATCATTGTTTACAATGCCTGCGGTAAAATATGATTTGTAATAAAGATGATGACAATTATAACAATAGCAACGACTGTAGCAAAGATGGTAAAAATGATTATATGGTGATGATGATAGCGATGATTTGAATGAGGTTGGTGATAATGGTCTTAATGGTACTAGTGGTGATAGCTGTGGTGATAATAGCATTGAATGTGATGCTGGTGATGATGACAACAGCTGTAAAGATGATAATAATGATGATGATGATTGTGTAGAAGGTGATGTTGAAGATGATGGTGAGAACAGTTGTAACACTGATGGTGGTAACGATGGTGTGGATGTTGATTTTGGTTATGATGTTGGAAATGATGATGATATCCGAATCACTCTTTCTTTTACTTAAGTTTTTCATGGATTCTTTCATTCGGCAGTGGACGTTGACGGAGTCGAACATGAGAAAGGTGTTGAAGAAGGTATCCCAAACCTTGGTGCGTATTTGAGATGGTTGTTTTCATTTATTTTATTAAACAGATAAAAGTGTTTTACTTACATCTTGTTAGCCTAGTGCGAGGTCCGTACGAAAAGTTTGTTACTGTCACTCGTGAAATCTCTTCATAATTTTTGGTTTCTTGATTACGAGCTAGAGAGCAGGTTTTAATTCCAATTGAAAGTGTTCATGATTTTCACTAATATGAATAACACTCTAAACAATAAATGAAAACTATTTTATGGTGTTGATAACGATATTAAGTGTTTTTGTATTAATCTATAATTTATGTTGTGTTAATTGTTTGTTTTTCAATGGTTTTTCCATAGTTTCTTCCCCATGAGTTGAGTTAACGATAAGTACATTTTAATATTAACGAGATAGCGTATTGTATCAGCACTTTCGGCAACTGGACGGACTTAATATAAGGAGGACACATTACTGTTTGTTATCAGATAAACTATGTCAATTAAACGGGTTGTTCTGTAGAACCTGCTGGAGAAAATACTTCAAAAGAGGAAACACGAGAAAGAGCATCAAGGTCACTCAGAGGAAGCCAAAGGTGAGCAGTCAAGATGACTCGGGTTGAACGTGGTAGCCACAGAATATAGCTAGTCATTGTACTTCTTTGGTGAGCTCTTTTTCTGTGAGTAGCTCTCTGGATAGAAACAAAGGATTCAATTCCAAACAACCTTAGCTCTTTTAACCCCGGCCAGTTTATCAACATCTAACTTTTTCTTACATAAATCAACCCTTTCAGCTCCAGCCAGTTTATCAACATGTAAGCTATAGCATTTCGTTTTTATTAAACTGCACAAGAAGCTCTAACTATAGTATAATAGTATTTTTCAATGCACTTGTACTCGTAGGAGTATGCAAAATGTGTAGCAAGACCTTTTATACCTTTCTCGAACTTTCCCACTTTTGTCAGTTCTCAAAAAGTGTACAAAAATCTTTTCTCGCCAAAGCTCCATCGAGTAAAGGACCTTCACCTGTTCAACCAACTGCAGAATCAGAGGTACACATCGTCTCCATTGAAAAAATCAGCCCTGGGAAAAACACAGTACAGGTGATAAAAGATGACGAAGAACTCACAGCAAAAAAATTGGCGCAACAGAACAACGACGAAGAGCTTGATTTGGCGGGAAAACAACGCCACAAGAAACCGTAAGTGAGCATGCGCAATTCTCTGGGCCTTTTTAGCCTTTTTCATACTTTGTCAAAAGACGTAAACGTGCTGCTATATTGAACCCGAACTTTTTTATCTTCAGTAATTTTCTGAGTTTGATCAATTTCCATTTTCTCGTTACCAAACGTCTAGTTTTTACGGGTTTTGTACGTGGACCGATTTCATTCTCATTTACTGGATTTGAATCTGAAAAGATTAGAAACTTAGCTCTAAACCTAAATAGCACGTTTAAAGTGCTCATGAACTTCTTGCCAATAAGGATTAGCGGTGAAAAATTTTGTCAAATTCTTTTATGGTTCGCGAGATGTCAACCTTTAGTGTTTCAACTGATGACGCCATTTTGTTTTTAGGCAAATTTTAATTTTTCAAAAAAATCTGCAGCCAATCCATAATCTTTGGATGAATTCGAGCCAAACTTGGACCAATGATCTATCTAGCAACCTAGCTAAGTTTGGCTTAAATTTGTTCACCACTATTACTCATTTTGCAAGGTCTATATTCACTGAGGTAATAAAATTTGTCACTTCATGGGCTCTTTATGCTGTGTATTTAGGTGTTGTGAATCTTTAAGACTGGTTATAAACACATATGATGCATTTTTCTCTTGCTGACTCAAACCGCACGGGTACTGATTTTCATTCCAGGCCTCACGCAGGGGTTAAAAAAACACAAATGAAAGCCAACAAAGAAGAAGAGGAAATAGAGAATGAATTGGAGAAAGAAAAGGAACCTGAAAAAACCAAACTCCCTATAATACAAAGCCATGAAAGTGTGACTGGTGATTATACACGATTCATCTTGTATTTCAGAACTAGTTGCAACCTTTTTGATAAGTTAAAGAATATACTTATGATGTATTCATGTCATAGTAAAATATAGGAATACAGTAAAAATTAAGGTTAAGAGTAAAGTTAACGGTAGAAAGAGGGTAAGGGGAATAACATATGATAACAATGGAGAGGTTATACTTTTCTGCCCTAAAAACACGACAATGTTTTGTTAGTAAGCTCTCCAACTAGGATCCATGTTTTTCAAGTAACAAGTTTAGGAGAATTTTGCTTTCGGTGAATTGCTGAATTGTCTCACGATGTGAATCCGACGCCTACTTAAGGCCGGCGCACGCTTGAGGTAAAGAGCTGAGCTGTTTGCTCGTGAGGCTGTTTGCTCAGCTTGTTCCGCACGTGTGCGGCAAAATTTAAGTGAGGTTCGAGCTCGCGAGGCAAAAATCTCACTAAAATTTTGCCGCACACGTGCGGAAGAAGCTTAGCAAACAGCCTCGCGAGCAAACAGCTCAGCTCTTTAACTCAAGTGTGCGCCGGCCTTTAAGCTAACACTGAGATCACAGTCTACACATCCCTCAAAGAAGAATAGTAGTAAGCAGTCAAAACGTTACGATCTTCAACGACTAACATTGTGAAACAACTGAACAATTTCACTAAATATCTGCATCAACGATCGCAATGAACAATCCCTTTCAAATTTTGTTTGTTTCTTTTATTATCAAAGTTTGTTTTCCATTATAAAAGACATTTTTTGGGTATGTGTCATGTAAGGAGGAACAAGATGTTTACAAGCTAGCCAGGGCTGAAATGGTTGATAACTCAGTGGAGTAAATATGAGGGGGAAAGAAGAAGTCAGAAGAAAAGCGAATGAACAGTTGAAGAAAGGGAGAGTAAAGAAGAACGATTAAGAGAAGGGAAGATAAGAAGGATAAAGTTTATGTTTGAATAGGAGGAGGAGTTGGAGAATGGTCGAGTTACTATAGAGAAGGAGAAAGACGGAATCTGAAAGAGGAAACAGAAAGAAAAACTAAAGATAGAGAATGATGGAGAAGAAAATGAGAAGCGAGAAAGTTGAGACCAAGGATGAAATTTAAAAAAAGAGACTTGCAAATAGAGGAAGGGGAAGGGAAGGAGACAGAACGAGGAGCGGGAGTAAGAAGGGGAGTCGAATCAAAAGAAGGAGGGAGAAAATGCGACAAATGATCAAGAGGAAATCAGGGTGAAGCTAGTTTTTCTTAAAATGGATATCTGTGATAAGGATCGGAGCTAAATTGTAAGAAGTCGCTTCATGTTGTTGAAAACTGTATTACCAGTTAATAGATTGATAGTAGCCGAGTCAACTGGCCTAGCCAAGACTTATATTTCGGTCTTGGTCTTCAAATTCTTGTTTAACAGCCCAACCAGCCGTAGAACCTACAGTGGCGCCAAGCCGAGAAAAATCAACAGGTACAACACTTTCATTTTACTTTGAGGTAAATTTGAATTATATTTTTCCCTCAGTATTATATAATGTTGTGTTATAAGACATCACATAAATAACTTAATATAGAACATTTCAGCTACCCTGTTGCATCGAAACCATTGGCATGTCAAGGCGTTATTATATATTTGGCCTAATCACATGTCGCTATGATGAAGTTGGGTTGTTTGGCTATTATACGAAGCAAAGGAACATTCAATGAAGTGTTTCTAGATTGCTGATTTCTTGGCTTTCAGTACAAAAATTGGCCTCACGATGGTACAAACAAAAACAGGAAAGAAACTTTGTAAAATATGCAGCCATGCAGCCAATCTAATTTTTCTTAAACTTTCCCCGGCACTCTTCTCAGTTCTCAAAAAGTGTACAAATTAATCTTTTCTCGCCAAATTAAGCTCCATCGAATAAAGACCCTTTACCTGTTAAACCAACTGCAGAATCAGCGGCACAGATCATCTCCATTGAAAAAATCAGCCCTGGGAAAAACACAGTACAGGTGATAAAAGATGACGAAGAACTCACAGCTAAGAAATTGTCGAAACAGAACGACGACGAGGAGCTTGATTTGGCGGGAAAACAACGCCACAAGAAACCGTAAGTGAGCATGCGCAACTCTCTGCGCCCTAAAATGTCAAATGACGTGTTATTGAGTTCTCCCAACTTTTCTTATTACTAGTTAAGGAGAATTCGCCTTTCACCTTCAGAAGTTTGCATAATCATTTACCGAGTTAAAACTACCAAACGATTTATTTTTTATTAGTTATGTAAAATGATGTTAGATGGCGATTATCTGGCTAGAGCTGAAGTATTCATAGGGCAAACGTAGTTCGATATAGCTCTGAGCCTAATCAGTACTTTTTATACTAGTAATTTAGCGTGGTGAAACTTTAAGAGTGAGTTTATACGCTGGTGCTGCATTTTCTCTCGCTGACTCGAACCGCACGGGTGACTAAAGATGGAGAAAGATAGCAGTGACAAGAAAAAATATTTTTCAGACTGGAATTTCATGATCAATTAGCGTTGATTTTTACTTCATTTATGGTTGGTTATCCCAGTTGGTAAGGTGTCAGTTTGTCGTGCGGGAGGCCCTGGGTTTGACTCATTTTAACCTTCACTTAGGGTCATAAAAAAACTGAGATTTGCTCTAACATTTTCAATCAACTGAGATTTGATCTAACATTTTCAATCCAGGCCTCACGCAGGGGTTAAACACAAGCAAATGAAAGCCAACAAAGAAGAGGAGAAAATAGAAAATGAGCTGGAGAAAGAAAAAGAGCCTAAAAGAACTAAACCTTCAAAATTGCCAAGCCGTGAGAGTTCGAAAGGTAAATACACGATACATTTAGCTTTGTATTTCAGAGTAGTTGCTACGGTTTTTAGCCCAAAGAACGCACTTGACAGTGTTTTAATACAATAATTAAAGATTAGGTAACAAAAAATAAGTAATTGGGATAAAAGAAGGCAACAAAAAGAAGAATAAGGGGACTAAAATATGGATAAAGATAGCAGTGACAAAGAAAAAATATTTTTTAGATTGGAATTTTATTTAGGGTTGATTTTTGTTTCATTTATGGTTGGTTATCCCAGTTGGTAAGGTGTCAGTTTGTCGTGCGGGAGGCCCTGGGCTCGACAAGTTTTAACGTACTTCACTCAGGGTAATAAAACAAGTGAGAAGAAGAGGTGCTGCCTTTGCTCTTAACGTACTTCACTCAGGGTAATAAAACAAGTGAGAAGAAGAGGTGCTGCCTTTGCTCTTACATCCACAAATGGTTAGACCTTCGCGTCTTCTCGGATAAGGAAGTTAAACCCCAGTCCGCCGGATCTCGATCTACAATCGTTAGACTTTAAAAAGCCCACAACACTTGTAGAAAAAAAGAGTAGGGTGATCCCGGTGTCGTGTTCTGTCAACTACATATAACTGAGGGCGAGTCTAAAAGATTATCAATGTGCGTGATGCATCCCGGACTATCAAAGACCCTTAATATCAAAATCCACGTGCCCTGAATTGCTTTGCAAAAAGTACTGAAAGGCCTGATTGGAGGCACCATTAAAGCATAGTATTGTTACATAGTACAATTAACATATATTTGTGTTGATGAGCCCAAACTGGCTATCAAACCAGTATGCGAAACCACTACATCATACAACAAGTTTATCGTTACTGGTCAAAGTGTTTCGGTTTAAATGCCTCATCATCTTCTTTATACAGCAAAGGTGACGAAAATTCCCGTACGTACTACCGCTGAACTCAAATCCCATCGGCTCACCACAAAAAAAGAACCGGAGACAAGAATAATTTCAATTGAAAAAATCCCCGTTTCCAGAAACACTGGATCAGCTGAAGCAGATGAGCTGAAGCTAGAAGGAAAACCGATCAAGAAACCTGAACCTAATTCTGGCCGCGCACAAACCACACCACAGGCCAGGTACATCAGGGGTTGATTAAGAGGACTTTTTTCAAAGTCGAAAACGTTTGGTTTTAACTTTTGATATATTTTAATCTTTTTAATCATTTTATCAAATTTTGGAGAGAATTAGTAGGTATCAGGTGACATCAATAATGATAATACTACTACTAATAACAATAATAGCAATAATTTTGTAATGATAGTGATGATGATGATGATGGTGATGATGGTGATGATAGCGGTGATAGGGATATCGATAGTGATGATGATGACGATGATGTAGATGATGATGATGATGACGACGATGATGCTGATGATGATGACGATGGTGGTGGTGATGATGATGATGGTGATGTTGATTATTACGATGATGGTGATGATGATGGTGATGATGCATGATGATGCTGCTGCTGTTGATGATGGTGATGAGGATGACGACGATGGTGATGCTGCTGCTGCTCCTGATGGTGATGATGATGGTGATGGTGATGATGATGATGATGCTGCTGCTGATGATGATGGTGATGATTATTATCTATTATAACAATAGTAGTAACATAGTAGTAAAAAAATAGATAGTAGTAGCATAAGGGACCTTAAAGCACCGAGGACGACAACATCGACCACGTCCGCAGAGAACAATAATGAATACAACAGCAGCACGTTGAATTGGACTGTCCGCCTGCACGCTTACCTCGTTGAAACCTTAGTTCTGAAGTTATACGGCTACGAAAACTACGTACCCTAAAACTTTAATAGTCAATCTTCATTCATCTGTAAGAAAAGCTAATTCATCTAATTCTAACCACAAAGTACAGCTTGAAAATAAGAAAAAGCAAACAAGTCATTTGTCCGAAAAGAAGCAAGCACGAAGCGGATTTATTGCGAGCCGTCGTTGATGTTAACGTTGTCAACCTCGTTGCTTAATTAAGGTCTTTAATGTTGATGAAAGTGACTTGTTATACGATGACACTGTAGCAACGTGCTTTTGATCTTCTTTATTTCTAAGTAAAGTTTTTTTACAGTAGGGATAAACCAACCAGTTCCGTTTTGGTTTCGGCCGTAGTTTCTGTTGAAAAAAGGCCATCATCAACTTTAGCGTCAGCCAAGCGGACGGTCCTTACTCCACAAGAGCAGAGTCGAAAAAGCTGCTAATTACAAGTCACGTTATCATTTGCAAACAAAGAACTTACAACAATAGGTCACCGCGTGCTCCGACAAAGATTTAAAGAACAATACATTTTGCAACGTGACAACACCATAATATCACTTGTGTTTTCTATACTGAAACTCTCGTCTCCCCTGCAGGCCTCACGAAAAAATTAAACCCACGTCGACACCTGACAAAAGGACAAACAGCAGAGAAGAGAAACAAGAACAAGAGCTAGAGGGAACAAAGCCACAAGTGAAAATCAGTCGTCCAACTGAAGTACCGGTACAAGAGACAATAACTGGTAAGGATTGTTTTATCTTCAAGTCAATTGGCGCATCCCTCTTGCTGGTCGGCTCTTTTTACAGATTGAATGGTTTTTAAAAAACGCTATAAACAGTTTGCAGTTTTTAACTTTCGCAATAGAAAACCGTAGGCAGTCACAAAATGTCAGGAAAGCCTGGTTATCCCAGTTTCTAAGGCGCCAGTCAGTGCGCAAGAGGACCGGATCCAGTGCCACTTTATTTTTAACATCTACGATTAGACCTTCGCGTCTTCTCGTATAGGACATTTAACTGTAGGCCCGGGTGGAAGTAGACCTCGAAGGGGATCTCTAGTCCTATTTCTTGACAGTCAAAAAATGTCAAAAACCAAAGCCTTCAATAAGCTGTATTTGCATGGGCGGCGGAACCGCACCGACCCCCCACTCCCCAACAGTTCGGTTGGGGGGCCAATAACTTCTGGCTAACAACATCAACTCTTGAATGGGAATCTCAGATTTTATAACGAACTGTTACAATTCCCGCACTGTGCCCCCCCCCCAATAACTCTAGCTTTTAATGAAATACTTGACGGTTACTTATTTATGTCTCAACAGACACCTTAAAACACCAAGTTGCCAGTAAATCTGCCTCAGAGAAACCCAGCTTGAAAGAAATAGAGGAAGAAGAGCTTTTGGAAGGAAAAAATATGGAAGCGCTAACGAATCGAGATAAGAACATCAAAAAGGAACAACATTCATCACCAAACAAGCTGAAGGAGAAAACAGCAAAATCACACGTGAGTGAAATATATTATAAAGGTTCATTTTCTAGTGACACTGCTTAAAATGATTGACATTTGTTCATCCTCTCATTCGTTGCATTTGTCCATCGAGAGTTGAGGCTGGCAGTGCAACGGCCGCCGAAACGTCACATTTCAAAATGGCGGCGTGCGTGAAATTTAAAACCGTAGAAATAATCAAGGAGGATTGTTTGGCCGATTTACTATTGCCTACAATTATTGCACGCAAATCGCCCGAAACATATTTTAGCGGCCATTTACACGCGTGCAAATTAAATTTTGGCCTTGCAACACAAAAAAACGCGTGCAATTCTCTCGTAAAAATGGCGAACACCAGGAAAACTGCGCTATTTGTATTACAGTAATTGTCTTGCGACGAAAAACCGTAGACAACACTGATGTAAAATCTATGTGGGTAAAAGAATGGTTGAAGCGAAGAACAGATCAGGCCGGTTTTTTAGAATTATAGCTAAGACTTCAAGACCAGGAAAGCTACTGAAGATATGGACACAACAACGCTTGAGCTCGAGGTTGGTCAGAAATTAAAACGAAAATCACCACTCAGATAATTTTGTCGTAAAAACGTTTAAAATTGCATACAACTTTAAAACATGTTTCAAAATTCTGCAACCTTTTTTGAATTGCATGCAATGGTTTTAGGCATGATTTACACGGAAAAATTCGTTTTGTGTGTATGGCGTAAGTAAGTTGCATTCAACAGTTGTAAGCAAAAGTTGCACCGTGTAAATCGGCTTTTAGTTATAATCACAGAATTATCAAGTTTGAGCTGCTGATATTAACCGACTAACAAGAGTTTTATTTCAGACTAAGAATTCTGTACCATCGAGGATACCTTTAGAGTTGTACTCATTGCCTTAAGGCCGTCTTTCAAAACATTGCTTTTCAAACAAATTCAAAAAGTGCTCAGTATTCGTTAGTTGTTTTTTTTACCTAACAAACGTGTCTATTTACTCGATGACCAGTTCAATCTTTTTAAGAACTTGTGTTTCGTGTTTACGGACAGTTAAAAAAGCTGATTGAAACGAGAAAGACTACACAACCCCGAATAGAGCCGTCCAACACAGCTTCGCCATCCACTCCGAAGCGTCACAGAACCTTACCAGTCGTCACTGCAGTTCCAACAGAGCACAAGGAGAAATCAACAATAGAGCGTGCTTCACAACAGCTAACACAAACAACACATTTGAAACAAGTAAGACTGGAAGCTTATAATTAACATGTTTGTATTGTTTGAAAATCTGAGCTATAACTGTTTAAATTTTCCTTAATCCAGCCGTTGAAGAAGAAGAAAAAGAGGATAATGAAAAAGAAAAAAATTTTAAAATTCGGCCAAACTCGTATCATTTCCTATTTCCTTTGGCAAAGCTTTACTATCATATATAGTAAATCTTTATTTTGTTGGAGCACTACTGTAAGGCAATGATACTTATTTGATATACATATATATATTTATATAGCTCATTACCTAATTTCATTACCATCATGACGTTATCAACAGAAAAACAATAATTTAAAGAACGAAACCAATAATGCTTACAGGGAAAGCACGGACTTCATTTGATTTCAAAGCAAGTCTCAAAAAGGCATTTAAATGGACAGCAAGGTTTATTTCTTTTAAAATTCTCTCGCATGTAAACAAACAGTCAAAATGGTGTACATATTTGTAAACACGTCTCAGGTTATTCGTAATCGTTTCTTGTCAAAGGTTACAACACCAAAGCCTGACAAGCCGTCCATGAACCCTGCAATCGCCACAAAGAAACCTTTGGAAAGCATCTCAGACTTGGAAGAACAGCTTGAGCAAGAATTGACGAAGGTTAAGAGTAAAATAGCACGGGTCCGAAAATCAAAAATTGACAGGGATTTGGAGGCAGATCTCAAAGAAATTGCTTTGCACTGACAGGTGAGCCAGAGCTCTTTGAAACCCGGTTAGGACTGGGAGCAAGCGCATGTAAGTGCGGTCATGAAGACATTTTTGATGAAAAACAAAGTTTACAGTATTCGATTCTACTTGATCGTTAATGTCAGTCACTCACGTCACTTAGAGATGCTTTAGGGGAAGAAGTCAAAACAATGGTATTTTCAAGGAACCCAAATTTGTCGAGGGAGGTGGTGGGTGGCGGCACATACCCTCTACCCCACCCCTCCCGACTTTTTCAGAGCTCAGTTTCTCAAAACCTGAATTAGGGGTATTGGTTTTTATTATATTATGGACTTCTCTCTCCACAAAGAAGGCGTTGTTGCAAGCACTTTATCCATATCTGTTTTATTGAATATGATGTTTGCTCCTGAAATTCAGCATTTTTGAAAAAAAGGTGGTGGGTGGCGGCACTTAATTTATTACCCCACCCCCTAAATTGGGTTCCTAGGAAGTACCATTGTTTTGACCTTTCCCCTAGTGTTCACGGAATAACTGAGAAACACGTCGCGCTTCGTATGGTGCGAATCGCTCGAAGTGTGAAACTGAGAAAATTTTACAACGAAAATGTCTCGTAAGAATATTGCTATAGGCTCAAAGCAATAATACAGTAGCACCATCAGTCCCACAGTACAGTCGCATTTGCTCTTGATAACAAAAACGATAATCTCCGCATAAGACCTTAAATAAATATATGCTGTTATTTTTTATGTATGACTTGAACGAGTCAGCTTTTGTGAAACGCGTGTAGAAAGTCTTACGAAGAAAATAGAAATTGATTGGATTGAAAAAAATATCGCATTTCTGGCAACCTAAGAAGTTCGGAACTTTTTCCTGGGGAGCATGCCCCCGAAAATGTTGTCTTATTATGCAATTATTTACAACAAAAAAATAAAGGATATTTAGATTTGAAGTTTTTATTTGTTTTTGCTTGTCTTTCGACTGACAGTTTCCAGGGTAACCAACCTGGCCTCATAACATTACCCATAAACTTTTAGCAAAACCCATTAAATTTGGCTCCACCGATAATTTCCAGGAATGTGCAAAAAACAAAATGTCACTAAAACACCAAATAACAACCGCATGAAGTTTTATCAACCTAAGACACGTGCATCTTTGCATGTGGTTGCCCCATCATACACAAATAATACTTACTGATGGCATAACAGTAATGTAGTTTCATGTGTAAAATCATTCACTACGGTCAAAGACTCTTGTCAAATTAGTCAAAATTGTTAAAAAATCAGGGACGTTTTTGTCTTCCGTGGTATTTGTAGTAGTGATATCTTTATCTTTTTGTTTCTTTTAACAGGCGGAATGTTTACAAAACAAACCTTTTCACATCATAACACCTTCGGGACCTTCAACAAAAAACCTGTCTCAAACCAATCAAATAACTGCCAATTTTTTAATACTTTCCTAATGATAAACATACCGTATAATCAACGGAACACCATGAATACGAGATTACTATTAAAAGATATACGAAAATAGTGTGATAATCACGCCAACAAAGTGCTAGAGAAATTTTGTAAATTTGAACATGACATCGAAACATGAGTCGACATACCTTTGCTAAATTCGACACTACTAACAGTTCGTAGCAAAAATAAAATGGTCCCACTTCAGTGTGTAGTTAATTGAACAAGCGAGTTTTTCATAAAGCTCAAATTGTAAGGGCCAATTTGAGTAAAGTGGTTTGATTGAATTAACGCTGTACAAATAGTCAAGATTTAAAAAAATCTAAGACGATAGAATAGGTTCTTGTACAATTATTCTTTTACGAAAAAATTAAGAAAATTATTTTTTCATCTGCAGGTGACAGTTCAGACAATAAGGAGGAATAAATGTGTGTTGCTTTTTATATACTTTTTTATATTTTTATATCAAGAACTATAATAGCAGCAGTTGGCATGTTAACTAATATAGTAATAAAAAGAATTTACTTCCTTTATTGAAGTAGTTTTTACAAGGTAATATAGTTGTTTGCTGGATATATATCGAAATGCGAGACTTAGTGCAAAGCAAGTTGTAGATCTTTGGTACTTCGCGAAGGACACGTTTCTGCAAATAGCAAAGAATGTTGAGTGTGTGAATCTGAATGCAGGTTGCTGTTGTCACTGCATAGTAGGGAACCTTTAGCAACAAGGACTGCCAATCGACGACGACGGCTTACAAAACACATTTCTTGCTTTCCCTTTTCGACCTCTTGACGCTTTGTACTGCATAAAGATAAAAGAAGATCGTTTATCGTTCCCGCAGTCGTAAGAACTCCAAATTAAGCTTCTCGTGTTGTCATTTTGAAGACGACGGCGTGCAGGTAACCAGCACGGTGCGTTTCAGTGTGCAGCTATTGTATTCAATTCACTAATGTTTTCTTCGGCGTTGGCGCCCTTTTTTCCAAAGGACCCTATTGGCTCTTGCAACAGCCACCTCACTTTGCACCGACGTAAACCCGCAGTCTAGCTGATTAAGACAACGTTCCTTTGAAGTTAAACTCGTATATTAAATTTCAAGGTCGACCACCTTTTAACTTCACTGTTTTCCATTTATGTTTTGTTATTATGGGGAACAAGGAGAGATACAGTGAATCCCGACAAAAAGATGCACAAAGGGAACGAACGAATTTGTTATCAGGAGCGGGCTAAACTTAAGTTCAAATTACACCTCAATTGGTCATACCTCAAAATACTGCTTTGTTAGTATCAGGGGCCTTGTTAAACCCAGCTTGCGTGGAATTTGATTTACATGTACTTTACATACCATTTACAGGCGAAGTCTTTTATTTACAGACCTAGTTATTTTTTTTTATTTTTTCAGTGACAACGCTTTCAACTTCAATGCTTTATCAACTATTAACTTTCCCTTACCATGCATAACAATAGAATTTTGATCAAAAGTTCAAGTTATGAAACTCATAAGAAAGCTAATCAGAGAAATATTATGGGAAAGATTATGAGAATTATGGCCATTTCCAGGTTCTAGCGAAAACGTAACAAGTCAGTTAAGCTTAGAATATTCAATAACTGGTATATAATCACCAAGTTAAAAACAATTGTTCCAGTTGGATTTTATTCTTTAATCAAATAAGTTTATCACAATATACTTGATATCTCCATGTTCAAATATTTTAATTTACTAAATCACTTATACGGCTGCATCAAAGGATACAAACAGCAACTACCGACTCATATTAAAAACACACGCTACAATTAAAGTCTAAATTACAGTCTTTCAAAAATTACAGTATTTCTTGTAATATTTTAACATAATTAAATGTCAGTACCTAGTAAGCATATGAGATGCAGTAAATCCTGAACTAAAGTTTATGCTCCCAAAAAAAGCAAAAATCGGATATTAAAAAATTTTTGCAAACCCGAACCCTAAATGACCCCACCTTCTTCGTAAATAAGTTTTCTCTCTTTTAAATTCTATTCACCACCAGTTGTTGAGAACAAATTCACGAAACATTTAACCAAAAAAGTAAGATACACAAAAAAATTGTATTCAATTAATGCACAAGCCGTTACGGTTCGAACTTCGACATGCATTAAAATATTCTGATGCAAGGCTGCGTTTCATTTGTCCGATCTGAATGCATTTTAAGAACCTGGTCATGCATGGCGCACGCGCTCGCATTTTCCCGCCAAAGTTCCCGCGCTCTGGCCGCCCGGGGCGGGTTGAACCGTCTGGCTCTAACTCCGTGAACATGGCAAATCTGATAAGGACTGTTTCAAATAAAACATACGTTTCATTTGGGAACTGATAGGTAGGGCCGGCTACAATGATCAACCGGCAATTATAATAACATTAACTGCCGCGAGAAGCACCGTTCCGTCTCACAATCTACTCTTAGTCTTGGAACCACCAACTACAGCATTAAACTATCTAGATAAAAGAAATTTACACTCATACAACGTGATCAGAAATTATTAATACAGGTTTCGTCCGCTTTTCTCAAGGCAAAATTTAAGGACTCTTTTAGGACTTTTTAAGGTAAGGTTATTGGTTTTTGAGGACCTAAGCCATGGGATATCAACCATTAAAACTGACCTAAAACATGACTTTTTACGATATTGTGGCAAAGACTGCACGAAGCGCTGTACGGATCTCCAGGTACTGC
>JAOBAT010109012.1:0-14801 GCA_026413305.1 Hydrozoanthus tunicans
TGAAAAAAAAAACAAAAAAACATACAAGAAAAGACAAATAATTTATAATTGGCATCAGTAGAGAATCACAAAGTCACACTGGAAGGGGGCAGATCCATGTTTGCCAGTTTTTAAAAGGGAAGGGGGGGGGGACCAGGGGGTGCATGCTCATCAGATTGTCATGGCGTTTTCACCAGCTGGTTTTTCGGTTTAAAAAGGCTTGCAAAAAAAGGGGGGAGCGTCACGGCATGAACCCTCCCCCTGGCTACGCCCCGGATTTAAGAACTCGATAAAGAGCAGGGTCATTGTGGGAGACACACGTACGATATCATATCACAAAATCACTGAAATGCCAATGCACATAAATGTGTACACTATAATAGGAAAAATTTTGTTTATTTATTTCTTGTACAACAATGAATGTACGTATATACTGCTATAACAAATGTAATGCGATCATTTCGAGCAGTGTTCAATACTAGTATGTCGACGTCGCTTACTGAATGAATGTTTGAGCGAAAAGCCATCCCAATATTATAGGCCGTTTCTGAACCCTAACAAGTATCAAAAGCCGAACATTGTCTGGCCAGCAGACATAATTTAACATGACTATTGGATGACGTTGAGCATGATATAGTGAGAATTTTCATGGTCGAGTTAATTTTGTGTTATCTAGATCTGCCGAAGATGAAGTCTCATCCATGACAAATCTATTGTCTGTTGGTATGACGTCACACCTGCAGTGACATAAATCTGTTGCCGGTAGGTGTTTATGATGACGTAAAGGCAACAGCGCCATGGCCAGCTCGTAGCCAATCAGAGTTGAGATAGTAAGTCAATGCGTGTATAATATTATAACTAATATCGTATTTCATTGGCTGCCAATTAGTAGCTGTAGTTTCAACCAGGCAGTACAAATTTTCAATAAAAAATGGCTTGCTTTTCTGGGTTGCAACCCTTCTACGTACTGACCTTCGTACTACCCCACACGCTTTTTTTTTCTATGAAAACAACTTTATAAAAATTAACAACGTTAACGAGGCTCAGATTGGCCAAAATTTAAGAACAAGTTAAGAACAAGCTGAGGGTCGGGCTCGATAACTATTTTGAAACTTTACCGAGCTTCAACATTTAACTTATAGCAATACAGAAATGATTTGCAGTTTCTCTCATAACCAGTCAATGCTTCAAATTATTCGCAGAACACGTATATACCGACTTGCCCCGAAGTTAGTCCTTACAATTTGTTTTCCAATACATGTATTGCAATACCTTAGGCTTATTTTTATTCGATTTAAACCACACTTTGAAATAAGAACAATTTAAGCACAATTTGAGGCTCAAATCGCCAAAAAATTAAGAACAATGAACCTCGGCCAAATTTACTGGTTGTTATAAAAAAAAGCGTGTACTCTCTGTAAAGATCTGTATACGTCAGTAACATTCATTGATGCAGAAAAATAGGTTGGTTAACGTTCTTCTTAAATGTCTGACTAACGGATAAAATCTGGCGATTGATAACCTTGAAGTCTCTGAACTCCTATCCAGTTCTTGTGGTTCAGCTGTTGAGTGAATTTGAACTAAATTTTGGCTCACTTCAGCTGGAAAATTTCAAAACATACCCATGTCTAGAAGTGCCCAAAAGCTAATGATTATTACGGTTAACGGCAAGTTCTCGGAAAGGCCAAATAAACAAAATACAATATATGCCTTCTTTTTGTAATGAAGGAAGTGACTTCACTGATATTTTTATCAGATTTTTCGGTTTCGTGTCATTTTGTAAAAATATCGATATGATCTTGATCTAAAGAATAAGAAATACCATCGTTGAACTCAAGCGAAGCCAGGGGGTTTTCCCAGTGAATAATTCCAACTTGTTTGTTGTCATCCTGTTGCAAATTGTTATGATATCCTTTTGCAGTTATAATTAAAACAATAATATCTGGCGAGTATTTCTTTAACATTGATTTAAAAAGGTATAATGTTGAAACCATATCAACAGCAATCTTGCTTGATATCTGACTGAAGTCATTCTCAAATGTATCTCTTGAATACCACTTACTTTACACAGTCGTTCATTTGTTTACTTTTGTTTTTTCACGGAGTTACAGCTGCTGGTTGCATTGTCCAACACTGGTATGCAAAAACAATTAGAGATGTTCTCCTCGAGTCGCAAATCGGTTTAAATTCCCGCTTCGATGCTTGGTTGCCATTGAACTCGTTCAAACAGCTGGGTAATTTATCGGCCTAAGCAAATATAGCGGAATTTCGCTGTGTCCCAGCCACGAAGCAGCCTTGAACATGACTCAAGCAATCCTCCTTTAAGAGTTTATTTCATTACAGATGCTGCCCTCACTCCGATTGCACAAACTCAAGAACCTTCGTCAGAGTTTCTACTTTGAATACTTGCTCTCGAAGCTCTCCTCTCCAACTCGTCTCCCAGCCGTCGTAATGTATTCGCCACTTGCTGTATAACACCATTCGGGGGAATGCAAAGATGTGTTATCGCATTTCGTCTGCGATATAAGTTCTGGTGCGAGCTATTGGCGGTGTCAGAGCTCTGAGCTCGAGATATTCGTGTTTCTAGGTCGTTTTCTTGTCGAAAAGGCGCAATTCGGCGCTTGTTTGGAGCCGGTTTCCAACCCATCTAACTTCCACGCGTGCCAACAGATTCTAGTGAAATAAACAGAGCAGAACGGTAGTCAGTTAAACCAAAGAAGCCTTTGGCTAAATAATACTGCAGTGTAAGGGAAATTCCATTGGCAGAGACATCCCACAAGTAAAGCTTGCGTCAAACTCAACAGGAATCTATTCTGTTCAAATTCCACGCACACCACATTAAATTTTTTGCCATAGTAACTGTGGATTTTATTATTTAGTATACTTGTGGCTGCAAACTTTTCAAAAAAAAAAAATTCAAAACATTCCACTTTCAAGAATAACTATGTATGTCGTCGCCTAACCATTAAAATTCATAGTAATTCATACATGTAGAATTTCTAACAGGTGGATTTATAACACGCTCAGACGTGTAAGTACTGCTTCCACGAATCATAGAAACCTGCCGAACATTAAGAAATCGCCGCAAGCTTCCTGTAGTTCGTTCATCGTCTTTGTCTTTCAACTTTACCTGCGCTCAATAATTTCTGCGCGAAGTACTCCACAAAAACTGAATTTTTTTGGTCACTTTTTAATTTGCGCAAACAAGAATTTTAGGCCAGAGAACTTGGACAATGCGGTTTCAGCTTCTAAATGCGTCATTATATGCGAAGGCTTTCTCATTGTTTCCCTATATTGCTACTGGCAGAGTCTTAACTATCCCTATTACGTCAAGTTTTTTTAAACAAAATATATATTTCTGCTCACGAAAAGGAGAGCCAATTTCATAATTAAACCCAAAGCATAAGTTTTGTAGTGAATGACTGAATTTCCCACGTAAAATATTACAGAAAGCCTAGAGTCAGATTGTACTCCCTCTAAAGTTTTTTTTTTTTGCAATTTTAATGTGGCGAGGCGTGCAGTTCGTTCAATCAAGCGATGATCTCGAGCCCTGATCATGAGTCATTGTATAGATTTTGCAAGGTATCTCCACCTAGATGTTTTTCCTTTTTCCGTTAACGTTATCAACTCGCATGCCTTATCAAGTTTGAAAAACGTCCTTGACAGCTGTTTAGACTTAAACGCTCTGTTTTTGAATTGTTTATCTTCAGGAATTAACACATTTCGCAACCGGAGTGAGTTGATTGAGGGCACTTGAATAATAAAAATACACATTCTTTATTTCAAAAAAATTAAAAAGGTAATGACTGTTTGAAGTTCTAAGAATTTACAGTGTTTGGTGAGTTCAGTCAAATTTGTTGTTGCAAATTAAAACCTTACGTCAAATGTTCAATAAAACAGCTTTCGCCAACAAGATATTAAAGTCAAGAAAATATTTACATTCTGACCTCATCTTTCGTTTATATAAAAAAAATTGTTATGACCAGCGATAAGAAAAGTTAAGGTGTTGTACAAAAGAGCTTATTACATAGCGTTAGAACCAGAAATTAGCTGTGATCGGTTAAATATTCGATAAGAAACTGTTTTTTAGTGGTGATAAACTCTTCAGTGAGCTGACGAACAAATATTTGCGTGGCATTTAAATTAGCTTGCAGAAGTAGAGCACCCTTGTCTGACTTGTACCATTTGTTTTGTTTTAAACAGAATCCGAGAAATTTGTGCAATTTGTGGACTGAGAAGAACTTAGCCTTTCCGAACTTTAAGTCTTTTTTAAACTCTAGTCGTAGTTTCAAAGTAAAGTTCATGAAATTTTCTTTTGCATCTCGTGACCTGTTGGTGACTACTCGTGCGTTTGTTAGTGGAGCAGAAAAACAAAATACAGCAGAGACTCACGCAAAGGCGACACAACTTTAATAGCTAAAAATTCTAAAACTGAAAAAAGATCTGAAAAATTACCAAAATAGATGTCAGGCTTAAGACAAAGAGTTTTGGAGAAATTTTAAGCGGTCAGGAATTTGTAAATCAAATGCAAGCAAACGATAAGCGGCATTTTGATCTCGTTCGGGGACATACCAGTTGAGGGCTCGGTGTAAACAGATTCTAAGTCAGGTTCAATTAACAGTGCACAGCCAATTTTGTCATGAATCTGGCTAATCTTTGATGAAACTGAACAAAAAATACTCAAGTACAACAACCACAAAGAGAGATAAGAAATTAGACAATCACTCAACATAAGATACGGAGCATATAAACACAAGTCGTTCGATTTCCAAAAAACTTACCTGAAGTTGTTCGACTGAGTTGCTTCCTAATAACTTTGTCGTTGAGGAGCGGATGTTCAATAAAAAAAAAACCCTAAACCGCTTTGCCTTTATAAATTTTGACGAATTGTGATAAGTCTTTGTTATGTGTAGTGGTGTAATAATTCCAAATTCAGAAACAGAAACCAAAGAGAATATTCGGTCAAACACTACTCGGGGGGTTTCCCCCAGGATCGTTGAATTTTTCCCAGGAAATTTTTCTTATTTTAGCACTTACGTCTCGTTTTTGCCTTATTTGGGGTATGTGCTCTCTGACGCTTCCAGTTTGACCAATCATGTTTGAGCATCATGTGTTGACTATTAATCTATTCTTTCAAATTCGAGACTTCTGTTATGCTTATGACTGCCTTTATATCTGGCAATTTCATTATTCCTTTGCTTACCTTCGGCTTCGGATACGCGCTCGGATGATAGGTGAAAGACACATGATCAGTTGTAATCATCAACTAACAAGTTAAACTGGGTGATTTTCGAAATTAAATAAAAACTCTTATGGCACCAAACGTACAGAATTTGGCGGAATCTAGCAGAAGCAGAGTTACAAGAAGGTCGCAGAAGGAGAACAGCGCTTCGCACATGGGAGCGAGCGAGGAGATCAAACTACTCACTCGCTATGTGATTTTGTCTTTACTTGGAAAGGCCATTGAAGCTCCGTCAAGAAGGGCAGAAACAATGAAAAGATTAGTGCAAGAACTAGAATCGGATAACAGTGCATTTTTCTCCAATGTCTGCTCACAACTCGAACTTTCTACGACAAATGCCCGTGTTTCATTTAACGCTGTTTGCGACGAGATCTTCTCTGATCAAATAAACTGGGGTAGAATTGTTTCTTATTACGCGTTCAGCGTCAAACTTGCACAGTTTTTTATGACTAAAAGGCAAGAATGGATGACAGAAAGCATAATCCTTTGGACTCAAGAATATTTTACGAGACTAGAGCCTTGGATTCATAGCGAAGGTGGAGGCTGGGTGAGTTTACAAATCCCGACTCATTGAAAAAGCTTGAATGAGTTTATTTGTATTAACATAATTCTCGCGCGCATTCGAGTTTTCTGAGAAAACTGCTTGGGCCAGTCTCATTCTTCTGTGAATGATTCGTTTTTGATATTTTTGTCGTTGTTTTCAAAACTAGAGTGCCAGAAAAGTGAAAATAGGCTGGAAAGAGAATGAATAGTATCGCAACGTTGAATCTCAATTTACTCTCGAACACCGGGATGGTGACATGAAACTCGCAAGTCATATGGTTTTGTTAACCGCAAAAGCTTTTGAAATTTATCAAATATTGTCGTCCATCCTTTTAAAATCGCTTTTTAACCGAACAGATGCATTAGTGCTGGTGTGGCTAAAACACCACCATGTCAATGACAAAGACGAAGAATGTTTGAAAAAGAAAGAACTTTTAAAGGTAACATGTTGGTTTGCTTCTTCGTTGGTTTGATTTTTGCCAATGCGGATAGATTGAAATTAATTTTGTTTTTCCATTTTGTTTTTTAGGCGGTTGCTGGGGCTTTATAAGTTAGGGAAAAAAAACTCCCTTTCATAGTTTTGGGATGCGTAGGCGAAATTTACTGTAGTTGAATCCTGCGTGGGCATATTAGTCGCGAAACTTTTCAATGAGTTTAATATATGTCATTCACCAGGGTGTTTGCATTATGATTGAATACATTCATGCCTTACCGTGACAACCGGTATGCATTTTAAAAGCCCCTTTTTATTGTTTGTCAATAAAAGGCACAGAATACAAAATACATTAAAGTGATAGTAAATAGTGAACTCGCTTTCAGAAGCCACAGAACATACTGACTGCATACTTTGCGAGCGCTTCTCTCTGTGTGGCCCATACGTTTGTGGGTGTGTGCAAAATGCTTTTCATGTGATATCTACAGGATATGGTTTCAATTTGGAAATTATTTCTAAGAAACGCTTAAGTGACGCTTTGGAAACTGGCCAAAATTCCACACTCCCACACTCCTGTTTTTGTTTTGGTACAAACGATCATTGCGCTTTGTTTACCGAATATCTGACATTAAATTCCAATTGCATTCTTAGCAGGACGGGTAGAAGCACCGTGCTTTATAGTGATTGAAAAAGTTGCGGTAATCGATTTTGTTTTGATTGTTAATTAAAATTTCTCGTTGTAGAATTTTGTTAGTAAGATTGACAAACTCTCGTAATCTTTACTGTTTTTGAGGGTTTGGAATTTGCTCAGTTCCGCGGTGGTACTAATGCTTACCTTTTTAAGAACTTTTTATACTTTTGATCAAATGAATAGCTGGCTTTATATTATCTTTCAGGTAAATGTAATTTGAGATTTGCCCATTTCCTGGATCACAGTGGCAAAATAAAGTTGTTTTCGATAGAGTTGAACTAAAAGAACCACATTCAAATTTGTGGCTGGTTAAGTGTAGATTTTTCAGTCCCAGAGTTTATTCAGATACTAACTAATCATTTCAAGAACAAGCTAAATTTTTGTTTTAGTTTTGTGATTCAAATATCAAACCATTTTTGCGCGTCTTTTATCAGCTTACTGTGTGTTTACACTCGCTCAGAACCTACGTTCATTGAACATCTGATTTAACACTCGTTTATGGAAGTTTGTTTCGCAAGAGTCGATCAGGCTTTGCCCTTTAGCTTTTACAAGTTGGCGACGTTAACATTTTCTAGATTGGATTAGTCAGGAGAAAGTCGTTTTTTTATTGCCTTGTTTTTCGAAATCTTTCAGTTTATTTATATTGAAAGTCGATATATCACGATTACTTTATTTACGTGATATTCTGTCAGGGGCCTCCAATTGCGCACCCTCATTTACAAACACGTGTTCTAAAGTATTATAAACTGCACATGTTTTCTGAGAACTGGTCGGCGGGTTTCTTTGAACACTTTGTTCGTATTCTCAAGGACGTGATGATATCTCGTGTAGCCGCAGGCCCAGTTCCAAGATGATACTCGAAAACATTGTTTGCTTCAAAAAGAAAGAATAATTGTTCAGAAAATAGAAAAACTGGTTCATCTTGAAAATTTTCTGGGTGACGCTTGGGTCGCTACAAAGAGTCTGTTCAAAGCATGTGTGGCAGTTTTGAAAAAGGTTATCACTCATAGTCATAACTTGTAAATCTGGTTCTAGAAAACAAGCCCCAATGTTAAATTTTTGTACTGCACGATTTCCGATGTTCAGCGATTTCAAAACACTTAACATAATTGTGACCGCCCGTCGTTTGTTTGCTTTTGAGATTGTTTTGTTGTTTGTGAAATAGATCGCTTTTTATCATTTTGATATTCGATGTTTCTTTAAGTTTTTTTGACAGTTGCAATAACTGATGAAAATCGACAACGTCTAAAGTTCTTACTCGTCTATCCATTTACTGAAATTAACTACGAGCGAACATGGACTAAAGTCAGTAAAGAAGTTGTTGTTGTTGTTAGAGGATAAGACCTTAGCAAGATAATCGTGGTCCTCTTTAGCAGGCTAGAATTGGTTTCAAGAATAAAAGACATGAGTTGGCTATCATTATTAGAATTTTTATGCCAAAAACCCCGATTCATAACCACCCCCCTACCCAAACCATACCCCAAGTGGGTTGGGGGAAAGTAGGTAACTTCGAGTTCGTGGAAAAAGAAACACTGCTTAAATGCTCTACGTATGAAATACTGCGCGCGTTTAATTTCGTGTATTAGATATCAGCTGTCAAATTTTGGTGCGGAGTGGAAATCAGGCGTGACCGGGCTTTTAAAGGTAGAAATGAAGTTCCCAGAAAGCTCACGCAAGTTTGCATGTGGAGTCGTGTTACCATGGAAGATAAATCCGTGGTCAGTCGGCCAGCGATTATCCTCTGGTTTTCGTAGTGTTAAGCATATAAGAGAATTGGACCCCTGGACAGGACACTAATCCAGCGCAGGTTAGCCCTCAGTAGAACTGGTTCTTATTTATAGACACAGCTGAGTCGACTGGAACAAGTCGGGCAAAGTGTCTTGCTCAACGACACAACACAAGGGTCTGAGCGGGGCTCGAACTCGCGACCCTATTCCAATCCAAACACGTTAACCGCCGCCGCGCGCAGACAGAAAGTACAGCGATTGTTTGTCGAAAGACTTTTTTTGAGGGAAATTATTACTTTTATTTTTAACGTTAGAAAATAAGATCGCTCTTCGATTGATGGAACTGATGTAAGTAAAGATAGCAACTGAAACGAGTATATCCAGCGAAAAATATAGTGAAAGCGAGTAGCCCTTCCTTAAAGATCAACTTTACGGATTCGAAACTAAAGAAAGGTATAAAGTTAACAGCGGTAAAGCTTTAGTGTGAGACGGGAGCTTATAAGTTTTTCAATGCGAACATAGATTATCGTGCGTTCGATGGAAAGAAAAAAATAACAGCACGAACCAGTTTGAACAAACAAAAAATTTTGCAAGAGGTTGCACGGTACGTGTTATTATTACTGCACCCGTCCAACATCAGTTAATTACTTAATAATTGTATAGTAATAGTTTTTAGCAGCTAATTATTGGATATAAGTGATTCAGGATCGCGTGCAAAAAGCATGCTAAGTTGTTAGTATTTTTCTGCTTACTATCTTTATCAATTTTATCGATACTAGTGTCACGAAAACACTAAAAGTTTTGGTTCTTTGTTTGTTTAGTAACAGTGAGGTGAACGCTCAAACAATACTAGTAAAAGAAATGTTGGAAATTAACAACAGGGTATGTTTCAGAATATCCCGAAAGTAATATGAAGCGATATAGTAATGTAATAATCTTTGAATCTCAAGTGTTTGGCAGTTTTTACAGTCCAATATGTTTTGTGATTGTATGGCGTTGCGTGCCGTCTTCTGTTTCCTAATTTATGGTGTTTGTTTTTTTTTCATTGATCAGTGTCACGTTCGCGCGAAAATGTTAGAATAACGCCAGTTTTCGATTTCGTCTTGTCAAAACAACTAATTTCGAGGGATTCGTGCATATCTACGCATCAAATCACTATCGCGTGCTTGTCATAAGTAAAACGTTCACTTGAAAGCCATTCTTTAAACATTGTTTAGATTAAAACTAAAACACCTCGTCCAGCAGCGTTTTTAGCCACTGTTCAAGAATCGTCGAAAGAGACAATGTCTTAACCGCTAGTTAACCGTTAATACGACGATTCTGACCGTCGGTAATGATGCGTCCTTCTTTGAAATCGGAATACACCGTTCACGTTGATGCGTTCTTGTTTGAAAGCGGCGACACTCGTAGCGTTTAACCTTAACGGCGTCAAACTTCGTTCCCAGTACTTGAAAAAAAAAAGCTTTGCGGCGTATGTTCTGTATGCATGCAGTGTGGTCTTTGTTAAAACTGAAAACTTTATGGTGCGTTTTGTCAGTCGTTCTGTTGACTTTAATTCGTCCTCATGTGAAGACAAAGTCTTCCCTTTTGTCTACACTTACAAATGCGCTCTTGTTTGAAAACAGACTCATTGCATGGTGGGTTTGGGCGTTTGACGTTCGTAAACGCGTTAGAGTGTACAGCACTATAAAGCGAGTGTGAGAGTCGTATTGGAAATTTACCCCTAGATAGACCTAACTCATTTGCTTTTTGCTTTGTCATCAACATTTTAGCTCTATGATAAGATTTCTTGGCATAGCCCCAAAACAAAACGAGGCCAGCTTGCTTGAGCCAAATTTTCACAGGATGCACTTTTAGTCTCAGAAGGAAACGGAAATTCATATCTTACCAATATCTATCGCTTTGTTGGCTTTAGACTGACATGATTCCATTATGGCAGAGAAACTAAAGCCACTCAATACGTTGTGTGTATTGTAACTCCTTAATAAAGAAATCTTAGAGGGAACAAGCAAAGGGTGAACATATTTTAAAAAGTTATTAAAAAATTAAACACAAATGCGTGTTCAGTTATATCATACAAAGAGAGAGTATTTCTTTATACTTCTGCCATCTTTTTTTTTATTGTTTGAGCAAAACTTATGATTTATATTATAGTATAATGGAAAGACGCATTTCTATTAGTTACTAACCTTTTACATACTTTATCCTTTGTAGGAACAATTTGACCAACAGTTTGCCGCTGAACCCGCAGGGGCTTCTGGAAATCTTTTGTGGAAGGGGTTTCTCGTCACGGCCACACTCGGCTTAGGGGCCTTTGTAGCTGTCGTTTGCCGAACATAAGTCACGACCTCCTCTTAGCCCCTTCAACATTGAGACCAAACCCAATTTGTACATTTTATTCATAAAGCAAATGTTGGAAGAGGATCTACCACGGCACGAAGAAGTTATACATGGTTCAGACATCAGCATTGAAAGTAGTGAAGGTGACACGAATAATCCGGAGCATTTAGAGTGAGCGATATATCAATTCGTTGAAGCATGGTCCAAGAATACGGGTGTTAATGCAAAGATTTTGGCTTTCTGAGATAGCTTGTTAATGCATATATTGTATAAGCAATTTGGTAAATACTTAAGTTAAGAATTGATAGTATAAGAATCGGTTAAGTTTGCATTTGGGTAATAAGGGGGTTTGACAGGGTTAATAACCTTTGCATGCATATTACATATGCTTTGGATAGCTTTTAGCATAATTAATCGTATAGAATCTAGCAGTAGTTAATATCGGTAGTGCAACTCTCCGACTAAGCTGGTGGTCGGCGCATAAGAACACAAATTTCAGCAAACGTACTGGAAAATTTTGTAGCAAGTTAAATGCGGCCTTGAGTTATTTAGAACAGTGTAGAATGTAAGTATTTGCGGTGCTTCAAACAGAAAACTTGCCAAGTTAACTGAGAATGAAGCTGTGTTTCTCTCTGATAACTTTTCCCCCATCAGATTTGGACTTGTTATCGGGTTTGATTATAATCTCTTACTACGAGACTATGTTTTATGAAGCGTGAACCTTTTGGTGTTTTTGTCTTTGTAACCGGCAGAAAGGAGGACGTTTCAAGCGTGTGAACACGCCAGTTTACAGAGTTGCAATACTGCTTGGGTTTCCAAAAGATTGATGCGCGTTCTTAAATTAACAATAGTGAATGGCGATTGGTATGTGTAAACATACATTTTAATAATATCGAAGAAAAAGGCCCTTCCTGTTTGAAAGATTTGTTGTATATATAGGCTAGTAAAGGCTCTAAGTATGACGATGAAGATATAAGAAATGATCTTTTTGGTCTTGAGAGTTGTCGTTTGGCTCGACACCGTAAGGAATAAAAAGTTGTGTTGTTGAAAAGAATGTTATCAGAGTAAGTAATAAGCTGATGGTAGAAATTATTTGCAAGTCTATTGTGGTATATTTTAAATAATTAAGCGAGAGAATGTATTTCCTTGTGGTCATGTTTGCTTCTAAACATGTATTTTAAGCACACTTTGGACAACGCATAGTTAAAACTTTAGTTGACTACTGTTGCGTTTTTTAACAACTTTGATGTGTTTTCTGATGTATGCAATGTTTTAGCGAACTTTCGTTTCTTTTTCCCTCGTTTTGGAGGGCATTTTCCCATGACAACAAATTTCTTGTAACAATTTAGTCGTAGTGGCATGCAACAGACAAAACATAATCACTAACGTAATAGATCAGAATCTGATCACAGTGTAAGCCAATAGAATTGGCAAACTTAATATATTCTACTGAAAAATGATTAAGTTTAATAAATCATATTGTTTTTAGTGTTCCATTGGCGTTAAGATACTCTACTGTGTTGGGTTCGATACGGCGGAGGGGAGGGAGGGCGGGGTTGGCCTGTGAAAATTAACCGGTGTTGACAATTCGAACCCCACCAGTACTCCCTAAGTGCTGTGTTATCACCATAGGCTTCGTAGAAAACAGAAAGTGTCTCCGCAAGATCTATAGCAACACGCGTGAACTTAAAAGTTCACAAGTAGGGAAAACAATTTGGGGATTTTAGCCTCAAGAGTTATTAAAATGTTCTTTATATATGACCCTTAATATACACGCTTTTTTATAAGAACAGCTTTATGAGAACACGAGGTTCAGAATAGCCAAAATTTAAGAACAGGCTGAGGCTCGGGGCTCGATTTAGCAATTTTTTTAGCTTTGCAAAAAATGATTCGAAATTTTTCTTCCTTTTATTCATTATCATTGCTTCAAATTAAACACTACCCTGAGGGTTGTTCCTTCAATCGTTGTAAACATGCATACAGTGTACTGTATCTTCATAGGGAATTAGGCAAGCTTTTGTAGTAAGAGAATGATCAACGCATTATAACAGAAAACTTCCTTTTAACAACGCTGTTACATTAACTAATACAATGTCCAGAGTAAAGTCAGTCTATGTTTAAATCCGTTTTCAAATACATATATTGCAGTGTCTTAGACTTGATTTATTTTTCGATTTAAAACCATAAATAAAAATAAATAAAAACAGTTTGAGGCTCAAATCGCCAAAAAATTAAGAACAATGAGCCTCGGCAAATTTAATGGTTCTTATTAAGATAAAAAAAACGTGTAATAGCAAGTGTTTGATTACTATGAAAACAAGCGTGTACTCATTTTCTCAAGCGCAACTGTTCTGAAAGCAATTACAGCAAGCTCAGTAAATGAATGAACCCGTTATTTTGTGTTGTAATAAATTAAACAAATAAAATTTTTCGGTTCAGTTCCCAAGCCTCGGGTATGTTCTTAGCATGCATATTTTTAAATTTTGGCCCGATTATATTTGAATCAATATTCACAACTGAAGAGGACCCTTTGGGTCGAAATATGTTGATCTTGATCTTGAACTCACTGTTTTTTTTATAACGCTAAAATGTTGTAATAATATGTTGATAAAAGGATAAATGCGATTATAGCCCGACGTTCTTGAAAACGGTTTTGAAGAATGCATTCATTTCTTCAAAAACTGCCGAAGTTGTTTTGTTGTTCGGAATGACGCGTGCACAAAATAAAACCATTCAGAAGTTACGTCTATCAAAGAGGTTAGTTGACTCGTCTGGTACAGAGTCATGTAGCTGATTGAATGTTATCTAGAACTAAACAAGTTGACAGTAGTTTTAAGAAAACACCCAGAAAGAAGTGATGGACTTGAGGACTTGACATGGCTGGTATGCATGTTACCATGGATAGTGAAAAGACTTTTCACTACCCATGCATGATGTTACAACAAATCGGTAACTATGTTGGAGGGTTAGCGCTCGTTCACAATACTCAAAATGACATTCATTAATTATTCACAGAGCCGATTAAACTCGTTACCAACCTATCTCTCTGCCAAAACACTAATCGTTGTTTGTTTTCAACAATGTCGAAACTCTGTGACTCACCTAACAGTAGTTTTCCGTTTTGTTGAGCACGATTACAATAAATCGTTCGGACCTATATACCTTTTCGCACTTCCCTGGCTTAAATTTCTCAAGAATTATTGGAGAGCAGGGCGCAAAAGCGAAAGGAGTCACACGCGTCATTCTGGATTTTGTGAACAAGACAAGCCTCGCAACTGGGAGCTCGTTCACACCGTTCACATTGACAATCATGCAATAAAATCATTTTAAAGACAATAAAGGTAGAGTTTTACATCTCCTTTTTTTCTCTTAAAAGGTCTTTCCTACGGCCACTTAAAAAATTTCTTGTGAGTTTGACCGATATCGAGTTCAATGTTAATTCATTCAAACGGCTCACATTGGCAATCTAATAAAAAAAAAATAACAGAGACGTCGAAAGAACATAAGAGAAGCAGACTTGTTAAACATTTAAAGTAAAGGACAACATTTTTCTAGGTTTTGCAACGTTCGCGTAACAAAAACTTTGGTGAGTTATTTAAAAATAACTGATACTACACATAAAAAATACTCGATTGCACTCACAATTTTTAATATTATATTGCTGACATTGCTAATCATTGACCCTTAAAAAAATTGACTCGAGTCATTGTTTTATTGTTTGATTCAGAAATATAACTATCTTAAACAGTTTTTTAAAAACAAACAAAAGTAATCAAAATCATTTTTGAAAACAACAAATTTTCAAAATACATTTTTGAAAGAAATAAAAAACAGTGCTAATTTTCG
>JAOBAT010109023.1:0-14800 GCA_026413305.1 Hydrozoanthus tunicans
CCACAACAATAATGATAACACAACGATATTGATAACACCATCGATATTGATAACACCAACGGTAGTGATAACACCAACGATAATGATAACACAAACGGTAAAGTTGACACCAACGATATAATGATAACACAACGATATTGATAACACCATCGATATTGATAACACCAACGGTAGTGATAACACCAAGGGGAACGCTAGCACGATATTCCCCAGGCAGCTAAGTGAAATTATCACTTTTTGTTATGGTTTCCTTAAGAACACTTTTTACAGGCCGGCTCATGTATTTTTTTACAAAATAATATGGATTATTTTCTGAATAGATTTCAAATCTGGAAAGCATCTGCCAGTTTGATTTGTTCCAGCCTTAAGTTAGCTACTTTTCCAGTCGGTCCCAAGGATTCTGACAAAAGGGTCTTTTTAAATGCCAAGGAAATTCTAAAACTACAAGATTTCTCAATACAAATATCGTGCGACAGTAAGACAATAGGTGAAAGACGATCTCTCAAGCTTATGTCAAGAAATATGGGTGCTTTTTGTTTTACGCGCATAAAGATTCTTGAAACTTTCAACCGAGATAGGTGCCTGCCTAGGTGTTTTTGGCATTTTCAAATTTCCTAAAATTTAAAAAACTAAAGTGCTCTTTAAATTTCTAATTATATTACTGTAAATGTATCACTATAGGGTTATATCAGAAAGGTTTTCAAGATTTCGAAGTATTGCAACTGTTGCAGCGCTCTTGATTTTTACCTTCATTGACTCTTAACACCTGATCATGCACGCAAATCCTTGTGCTACACTGAAAGCCACATCCATGAAGCCAAACATACTACATGAAATTAGTACCAATAATATTTGGACAATTTTCATCTTGCTAGGGAGTTAATTAGTTACCTGGGAATAAGCACCCTTTATCTTTGTTATAGCCAACAAGACTTTGGTTAAATCGTAATTTGTAGTGAGCAAAACAACGAGCAAACTCCATGTCACAAGAGCAAATCTTAAATTTGCATTTAGCCAGAGGGTCATTCTTTGGGTACTGAGCTGGTGTATCTGTTGGAACAAGCATCACAGCCGTAAACTACTAACACAGACAACTATGAAAAACACTATAGCCGATAGCAGTAGTAAAAGCAACAGCAGAACGTTATAACATCGAAGTCTGCATTTAGATAGAGGATCATCCCCAGTTGATATTTTTATTTTAGCTTTGTTCATTATACTAATTCTTATGCTTGATAATTACGTTACATTAAAAGGCCAATACTTTTATAGCTTTAACCTTTATTACAAAAGTTTTTAAAACTAAACTTGCTATAAGATAACTAGCATTCTCAAAAATGTATATTTAACATGAAACTTTTCCTCAACGTACATAAAACAAAGTAAATTTGATTAAAGTTGTCTTACAGCACTTGTCTCCCTTGTTTTTGTACTTTACATTGACTCCATTGCAGTTGTTGCCGAAGCTTGGGAGTTCCTTATAACAAGAGTTATGGACTTGGCAGCAACTGGCCATGGGAAGGAAAAAATTGTTACTTAAGTTAGACACTACACACAGATTTGCAGGCCTGAATACCACTGCTCATCCATAAATGTGAGTTTAACCCTCTAAATCCTGGCCAATTTATCAATATCTATCTTCTCCTTAAATTACTCACACAAAATAAGATATTTGGTGGTGAGAAAATGGAAAATGATCAACCAAAGAAAATCACTGCAGATGAAAAGCAAATTTCTCCTAATCTGGTTTGATATAAAAAGTATGGGTCTAGGTTGGGAGAATTCAGCAACACATCATTGGCTGAAAGGATTAAGATATGAGGAGAGCAACATCTACATCGACAACGACGGCTTAGAAACAAGCTAGTACGACTGTACTACGTGACCAGGAACTAGTACAACTCAATAATGTTTACAGTTTGAACTAAGCTAGAATGACTTTTTAAACACAATTTCATTTACTTAGTTTGTGTCGTGACTAACAAAAAAGGCTACCTACACCATGAACTTTGGTTATTTCCTTGTGTATACATCTTACTTGACGGCTTTTGATTTATGTTCATTTAATTTTCACTCATTCTTATTTCGTCGACCGTCTTATATGACTGCAGTTGCGGTATTTGCTATATACTGCATGTGCAATTATCGTGTCTGACGAAAAATTGCTTTATTTATTCCCTAAAGTAGCTCAAGCCAGTGGAGTTGTTATCGTTGAAAAGAAAGAAAATGCATGACAATGTTTTAACTTGGTTTCTCTTAATGAATATTAATAAGAAAGTTTTGGCTGTTGTACGGTAAAATCAAGAATTGCTCGTAGAACCCCCTTAAAGAATCAAAAATAAAAGTCTAACTCAGTCAGTCAATAGAGATTTCTGCTAATTACCAATTAAAAACCTTAGTTCTATTAATCGGCTTCGGCTATGTATATCAATTTTGAACATTGTGAATTCCAATGTGTACAATCTAAAATTGCTTGTAAATTCTCTAAAAACCCAGAAATCAAAAATATAACTCCGTCAATCGTAGGGGAATATACCTTAGGGAAGTTTTATTGCGATATGATGCGAACTTACGGACCTCATCGGTTTTTCAAGAAACGTCGTCCCTCAGCAACAACAACAAAAACAATAACAAGATTAGCAGCGTTTTGGGACCAGTTCCTGGTCCAAAAACTAAAGGCTATTTGAGCCACCTCATGGATGAGTATAAGTTTTGTTACAAAATTCTTTAATTTTTGGTGGTGACCACAGCTTGTGAATCACTACTTCAAAAACAACTACACGCATACCAATTGTGTAAAGCGGTCAAAGATAAACTTAGTATTACTCTTAGTAAATGCAAGGACAGACCAATTGATACGGGGCTAGTTATATGACATTCTATCGACGTGCTAGGCAATTTGTTTGCCTTACAAACTTGTTTAAAACTTATATTTACTTATAAAATGACACGAAATAGGCCATTAGAGTCTATCGGGCTACTTTGAGAAAACAAAAACAACAAGCAAACTGGGAACTAATATTGCAGCGAAAAACATATCCGACAGTATGTCTTGACAGGACGTGTGAAAACAAACAGCTGTAGTCTTGGACAATTTTGAGAATATTGTTAGATTGAGATACCAGAATAAACTCTTTATTTTAGGGTTGTAAGTATAAGAATAATGGTAGATTTTATTAACAACGGCGAACGATCACCCGCCTTGTGGCGAAATCCTTCATTCTCGTGAGCTCAATTTGTTCCAGAAGTTTACATGTGTCAGAAAGTCGTGACGTATTCAAATAACTAAACTATTGGCAGCTGGTTATAAGCTTTGGATTCGAACAGTTGGAGGGCTGAGAGCTAGGTCGAGCCCGGTTTTGGAACAAGAAATAAGCTCTTTCCCTGTAAACCGATAATTCTTAATCGTGTGAGCGAATTAAACTCTCTCCTACACCTTATATCTAGGACTGACGTCATCCATTATGAAAAATACACTACTTGTTAGCCCTTTACAATTCAGTATGGCTAGTTTCTTTTCTCTTCCGTCCGAGTTACGCTTTATGAATGGTAAAAAAAGATGAAAACCATTTCTCAAAGGAAAATCATGATTAACAAATTTTGTGTATGACGTTTTGGTAGTCGCAAAAACTTCATAGCTGATTTTCACGTTGTAGTTTTCAGGACGACGTGCAGGTGAGAAGCACGGTGCAATCCAACGTACAGTCCCTGTGCTCACCATTGTTTTCTGCCTTTGTTGTCGCGGCGTCGCCATCTTCGTATTGTACTAGGGACCTTAATCAACGAGGACTCCAACGTCGACGACTACGGCAGAAAACAACAATGAATACAATAGCTGCACGTTTTAATGCATGCATAAAGATGCACCGTGCAAGAAATCCGCAGGTCATCGGCTAGAAAATGATGTTTTTTGCGACCCCGAGAACGACCTGCACAAAAGTTTGTCAACCTTACTTTTCTGTAAGAAAACACGTTTGTCTTTATCTGTTCACAAAAAGTAACTCGAGTTAAAGAGAAAGTAAACTATTCATACGCGATAGAAAAAGGCAACCAAGAATTGCATCTTTTATGCCGTTATTGTCGGCGATGTCGTCCTCTCCTCGTATCCCCTTAATCTGCATACAGACCGTATGCAAAATGGCGGCTACTATAACATTTTTTTGTTTACATTCAAAGCAGCCTTAATAGCCTCGTTTGGAGTAACAATTATTCCTTTGAACCTCTAACACAAGGCCAGTAGGGCAAATTTGAGTGTAGACAAAGGAATTTTAAAATCGCCGCCATTTTTACGTATAGTCTATTAACAGAGAGCCTTTACACGTAAATAAGTTAGATTAGTGATCAGAAACAACTCCGAAGCTAGTTTTAAGGGGTTGGTGCCTCGATATAAACCCCCTGGGGATTGGACATGGAATAGTAACAGAGTTCCCGACGTGTCACAGGAAAGATTATAGCGTACCAGATATCCTAAGGGCCCGCTTCTTCAAAGGCCGGGTAAGTTAAACTCTTGGTCAGGGAAAAATTGAAAGGGTTAAATATTTCAAATGAAAGGCTTCCTTAGTTTACAAGTATTTGAAATGAATCGCTTGCTTAGTTTACAAACGCTGCTCAGAATTTCAAACAATACAAACAGTTATAACTACAAGTTTTCAAGCTAAATCAGTATACGGATCGTATGAAACACGAGCACAAACTAAAAACTGAACCCTGGGTCTTTGACCAACCGGGCCCAGGGGAGTAACAAGAGTATTTGTTTCAAGTTTAGTTTCATTTGTTTTTTTTATTCGATCTGGTATGACATATTTGTAATGAACTTAGTTCAAATGATTTTCGTTAATGATACTTACAAGATGTGAAATGTATAAAGATATCTCACGAATAGAGTAAAGATTGTCGGAACCGATACAAAGGTAAAAACCACATAATGTATAAACCCTAATTTTGATCGAAAAAAAAATCAAAGAAACCAAATGCGCTTGCAAAAAGACAGGTGTGCATGGACTGAATAAGCTGGCCATGTGCAAATGCTAATTAGCATGGGCTAGGGGGTATGATTGTTGGGTTAATAGACTAAGAGAAGAGGTTTGCCCAGAGAATCACATTCCCACAGTAAGAGCATTCGCCTTTAAGACAGGCCAACTATAGATGCTAGAGCCACTAAGTCGTCGAGACGATTCTCACCTTTGGTGCAGCAATATAGTAAAAGAGAAATCGATGTAATGTAGAAAGTACGGCAGTGTCAGGATATTGAGTTGTAAGAGGTGATCGAGCTATATATAGTCAAAGCTTAAAGGATGTAACATGCTGCTCTAATGCGTGTGGTCGAATAAGCCCGGAGTGCCTACATTCGACTACACTCAAGTACATAGTTGAGTGTCCACACCTAGTTGGGTGCCCAAATATATTGAGGGCTCCAACACACTGTTTGGTACCAATACGTATCTAGCTGCATTCCTACTACTGGTTGAGTGCCCGTATATGAATAGCTATGTTCCCCACACCTGATTGAGTGCTCACACTAATATCTGGCTGGGTGCCCATACCTGGGTCGGTGTGAATAGTGGCTTGGTGCCCATCCCTAGCTGGTATAATTTAGGCGCTAATTATTTTTGATTAAGAGAATTTTACAAAATTATATGTTATACGTCGAGCGTCAAAATGGGCAATGCATGGCTATACTCACAAGTCAAGAGAATCAACACTTCTTCCGTACGGCCCTTTTCCGCAATGACAGCCATATCCCCGTTGAAAGACCTGACTTATCGCTGCATTAGTGAAATTCGTCTTCTTCATCATTAAAGCCTTGAGTTCGTTTAACGACCTCTTCTCTCCTTGTTTTCCTGCACAAATGTTAACGTAAAAAATCTCACAAAAAGATGTAAAATGTATCAGTGCTTTTGGCCAATATATGTCTGATCCTTTTCAGCGAGAATTGTTCAACCAAGTTGCACGCTAACTTTAGTTTTATAAACACCTGGGAATAAGCGGTTTTTAGAAATTATATCCATGCAGTTTTCTAGGGAGTTCGAGTTTCGAACTAAGATTATATGATTTGGAACGGACTGAACAAACCAAAGTTTAACAAACAAATCCCTAATTTGATACATGTTTAATCAATTTTTGCAACAACCTTTTCCGAATCATGTTTTATTCATTAACAGATCATGTTATTGGAAGTTGATCTTTAAAGTTAATCTCTTAATGATCCAACTGTGTTGTTTGATAGTTTGGTCACGTCCTAGTGTTGATATAAGGAATCGTATATGGTCTTGTTAATCTGATAGTAAATACTTTAGTTGCATTGATTAATTTTGTTAATGTACAATCAAGATTGGCTACACATTTGAGTTAAGCGATTTTGAATTATTGCTATATTTTATCACAAAGTGTACACAAGAGAATTAGAACAGCATACACATCGCTACTTGTACATGTTGAGAAACATCGCCATCTCAAAAGAAAACCGGACGCTTATGTAATACGCGCCTTTTGTCCAGGAGTAAACCGTCTGAGGCTCGATTGCTAAGGTTGCTGCAGCTTTAAGAAAAACAGTAGAGTTGGATGAAAACGAACACTCTGGGGCTTTAAAAGGTCATTAATTAACTAAGGAAAGCGGGACGGCATCATCGATTGTGTGGACAACAAAGAAAAAGCACTACAATTCACAGACCAAATTGGTGTTTTGTTGAGCAATTAGAAGGCTTCAGATGAAAGATTGGGTTTCTTTCATAACTCTAGATAACACAATCGACAAGGAAGTAAACCAAATGGTAGCGGTATGCGGAAATTTGCACAGAATTGAGAGACTTGAACTGTTTGTAAGCCACTAATGTAACATAACAAATACTCTATAAATCTAACGTTAAATGCAAGGAAATATGACAGAATATCTATAAACGAAATGAATACAGCAAGGTGCGAAAATATTTTTTAGTGCACGGTACATTTAAGCACTTATTGCGAACAAGTATTTATAGCGTTCTGATTGCTAGTTAACAAATAAACATAAATGTAACTAACAAATATAAGTAAGATAAAAGTAAAGCACTTACACAACAGTTCTTGGTTAAAATGACGAAGGTAACGAATCGAAGTTAATGCACACGACGAGCCGAGTGAGATGCAGCTGAACTAAAAATCTAGAAAACTTGGTAATAGATAAAACAAAATGTCACGTGACAACGAAAAACAAAAGACTGCGCGGGAAACGAAAAACAAACAAACTGTCGTAAAGTAATAAAATGATTTTCCGGGTCTTTGGCCTGTGATGTAAATGCGAGGGATATTTTTGAAGAATTGAAAAAGTGCTTGAGAATCACAGCCGCCTTTGGAAATGGTACGTAGTTTTCTCTAAAACTGCATTGTTTTGAAAATGTATGTACAAATTTTTTGACAAATAAATACCATTCTTTAAACATTCCTCGCGTTTGATGTGTCTGAATGATATTAGAACTCAGATGGTTCGGTAGTTTACTATCTTCAATTCAACAACCGCCCGTTTTTGTTGAGCATTTGGTCTCAGTTGATTGGGTCGCCGAAGCTCAGTGTCGTCTTCAGATTCTTTGGTTACTTTATTACCAGACTCTTTTCTACTCAGGTTTAGTTTAAGTTTTGTGTGTTTTTACTGTCGGACATGTTTCTAAGAAAAAGCAACTGTTTTGCAAGTGAAAAAAAAATGGCAGCGGCAGCTAATTCAAGTTTGTTGTTGTGTGACGTTAAAGGCGTGTCTATATACTCTGATACAGACATGGTGTTCGGCCAATCAGCGCGCGAGATTCAGGGAGGTTTTTTTATACAAATAACTATTGTATTAATTAGATTCCAGTGTTCGTAGTTTCAAGAGTTAGTCCGTATTTCTAAGTTAAATTCTCTTTATCATCAGTATAAGGCTCCTCGTCGGGAATAACCCCTTGGTCTCTGCAGGAGAATCAGCTTTTGCACGGGACCCTCCAGAGTCCTTGTTGGTTTAACTCGTCTACCTTTACTAATTTAGAGCTTGATCTGCCACGATCGACTGGACTTTGCGTACGTTGCCATCTGCACTTGGGAATGTCTTTTGTTACGAGTAAGACCTTCACTATCTTGAAGAATGACAATGTCACCCACACTGCACATGTTGTGTTTAGGCCTTGTCCACCTTTGACGCTGCTGCAGGCTAGCAAGGTATTCTTTCTTCAATCGTGCCCAGAACTCATTTGCAAGATGGTGCACTCGTCGCCAGCGCTTCTCTGCATGGCTAAAGACACCTGGAGGAGGAAGCACGATCTTGGTCTTTAGGGTAAGAAGATTGTTTGGGGTTAGCGGACTTAGTGACTTGGGACCGTTGAGCTTATAAACAGTTAACGGTCTACTGTTGACACTCGCTTCATCCTCACAAGAACGTACGAAGAGCTTCATTGCCACCCAAAAGAGCGTTTAAAACATTACGCACCGATCTAATTCGGAGTTCCCATACTCTTCCCTTATGACTGGCGTAAGGGACGCTCATCTGGAAAGTGAACAAATCGCAATTGTGTTGTTGAAACTCGTCGGTGATTTTCCTTTCGTCTAACTTTTCAAGAGAAAGCTCCATTTGTTGCTTAGCGTCGACAAAATTCGTACCTTGATCGCTGCGTAATTTTCGTATGGGGCCTTGTCTGCATACCGAACCTTTGCAAAGGCGCAAATTAACGAGTCCGACTCAAGGTTGTTAGATGTTTTGACATATACTGTATCAAATGTCATACAGGTAAGCAACACTCTATATCTCTTGGGCTCTTCTCGGCCTTCTTTAACTACGAATGGCCCACAACAATGGACGGCTGAGTAAGAGAATGGTGGGATGTTTTGCAACCGGTCGTTTGCAAGATCTGCCATACGCTGTTTTTGGAGTTCTCTAAGCTTGCGAAACGTGATGCATTTGTGTATAACTTTTGCAGCCACGTTTAAGGCTCTAATGATCCAAAAGCCCTTCGCTTTGATCCCGTTCAAAGGGATGCCTCTTCCTTGATCAGGTTCTAGGTTATGGTAATGACGGACAAGGAGGTCGGTCACGTGACTTGTCTTTGAGACAATAACTGGATGGGTAATTTCCTTCGATAGACTTGAAAACTTAAACGTCCACAACTGCAGAAGCAGCCATGTCAAAACTAGCTTCTTAATCTGGATCGCCTTTAACATTACTGTTTTAGCTTCTTGTACTGATAGGGGTTTTAAGGATTATTTTCTGAGACTTTGTTTATGGGGACTCGCTGAACTCGCACCCATCAACGGCACAGAGCGGCGGAGTTCTTAACACTCATCCAAACAGAGAACAGGATCATCCCATCTTGCACAATTCTTTCAAATTTTTTACAAACTCCCTGCTCCTTTCACCGTCTCTACAGATGTTATATCGTCATCATAGTAGAAATCGCGGCTAACAAATTCCGCTGCTGTTGCTCCAAATCCACTTCCGTTGTCATTTGCAGTGGCTCTGCGAGCAAAGTTTGAAAACTCAGGCGATGAAGTGGCACCACAGCTGTTATCCTGTAGTACCCGAGATCCCGTGACGTATCATTATCTTGCCATCATAGAAATCAGAGGAGATCTCTATCCTTCAAAGGTACTTCAACTTGATAGAACATGGATTCTATGTCTGCCATAATTGCTTATAGGTGCGTCACGGGACCTGCACGGGACTCCAAATAAGGTGTTTGTGAGGTCAGGGCCCTGCAGCAACTGCGATTTGAGAGACTCTCTATGGAATTGTTAAACTACAGTTAAAAACGACTCGTTCGAATCTTTATTTTCTTCTGATTGTAAACTCCGTGGTGGTTTATGAGAAATTTGGGTTTCTCAGACTGCAGAGCCTCCGCATATGGTATGCGGTATCTTGAGAAACTTTCTCAGCATTGCCATTATTGATTATCTTTGCCATGAACTCGAAATAATGGGCGCGATAAACATCATTAGATTCAAACGTTTTTAATGACTTGATTCTGTTCACAGTTGACCAGCGATGATTAGGATATCGAACTAGGGGAAACTTAACAGGAAGAGAGGTTACGTGTTGACCGTCCCCTACATCAAGACACCGTTTATCCTCTCTTTATTTTTGTTTTTACGCGACTGCGAAAAGTCAAGTTCAAGCAGGTTTTTTTACACGTCAATCGGATTTATCACTTCTTTTGTCTGGTTTTTAAAGAAAACTTTGATTGTAGACTGGACCAATGATTCCCCATCCTAATGCTGCTCGAATTGCGTATGGGTCTTCATCTTTTCCTAAGTTGACCTCTTTGGGCTAGAGGGCCTGAGTATAGTGTTCAGCAGAAACATTCCTGAATTTACAAATCTTTCCGAGTTTCCTAACGTCTTGAAGAAATTCAGTAAGAGTTTAACCGGGTTTCTTTCGTTTTGTAGCAAGTAAATGTCGAGCAAAAATTTCATTTGGCATTTTAACATACAGCTGTTCTAAAACCGATAGGGCTGAGTCTCAATCTCCACAATCCTCAATGTACTCATAAACATTGTGTGACACAAAGTAACAAGAGTTCTGTACTTATTGGAGCGTCTTTGCTCTTTTGACATTCCTCGATGAAGCTGCTGAAGGTTCTGTGCCAGTATTTCCCTTCTTTATCAGCCGAAGCCGAGTTGAATGAATGAATGAAACCTTTATTATAACGCGTCAAACCATGTAGCCTGCTAAAATGCATACTAAATAGGGGACACAGACTAAGCTACACTATTAATAAACACATATTAAAAGAAAAAATGAAATGTATATAATTTTGGTGGTAACAAATATAAGAAATCCGTATGAAAATTTATGAAAAATCTATGTATATAAAGTGTAAAACCTTGGTGTAAAAATCTTAGAAAAAGATAAAATAGATAAAATGGATAAAAACTATTAAAATTGAAATATAAACATGTCGTGTTGAACAAAGGGTACAAACCTTACAGCTTGCATCTACTAAGTTTGTTAAGTCTTTGCCTCGGACCTTTCTTTTAAATTCGCTCAAAGTTTTTGCTGATCTTTCTTCCGGGAAAAGTTTTCCCCATAACCTAGGTCCTAAGAATTTCAGTGAGTGCTTGCCGTATGTAACAGTATTAAATCTAGGAGTATAAAAATCGGACTGTTTCAAATTATACCAACTGCTATGTTCTTTAAAACGCCTGTTAACGTTCATCAGAGTTGGCAGTCAAGTCCTTTCTAATAACTGAGAATAACTATCTTGTTTTTCATTATAAACAACTCTCAAACCTCTTTCTTGTAGCCGCTGAAGCTTGCGCGAGTCACTAGCTCTACAAAAGTGCCAAACTAGGTGACAGTATGCGAGGAAGGGTAACACAGCTGCCTTAAATAATTGGAGTTTGGCCTTAGTAGGTATTAAATTCCTTAATCGCATGAGGACAGCGTTTCTTTGACTAGCCTTTTTGCACACTGAGCTTACATGTTGGGAAAAATTAAATTTAGAGTCTAATGTCACTCCTAATAATTTGAGAGTTTCCGCTGACTTAATTTCCTGATTATTTATTCGGATCCCTCCCGTTGTAGAACCAGTCGTACTATCCGTTCGGTAGCCGGTGCTCAACGTCTGGTATTTCTTTAGGTTTCTTGCCAGTACATTGGATTTGTACCATCTAGTTGCTCGTTGTGCAGTTTCCCTTAGCTCAGACGTGACTTTCTCTTAATTAGGACCACTGTGATATAATTGATGGTCATCCGCATACATTGATATATCGGCTCGTGCGCAAAGGGGAAGGTCGTTCTGGAAAATATTCCAAAGCAGGGACCCTAGTGCGGATCCTTGAGGACAGCCTCTCTTTAGCAGCCTGTACGAGCTCATTTCGTTTCCCAGTTTTACACGGTTATATCTGTTACTAAGGTAGCTGTTCAGGAGTTGTACCATATCTCTCTTAAAAACCTTTCTTAACAGCAGGGGCGAATGTAATGAATCAAAAGCCTTTGACATATCGGTGGATGGTATGTTGACAGCAAGTTTGGCATCCCTCGCACTTCTCCATGACTCTACGAGGTTAATTAATGTAGTTTCGAAACTGTGGTGCCTACGATACGCGTTTGAGTTTTTGTACATACTTGGGTCGAAACCAGCCGATATCTGGAATACTACCAGTTTCTCCATGATTTTGTTGACACATGGGAGAACTGTAATACGGCGATAGCTCTCTTTGTGTAGCTTGGATAATAGTTAGTTATACCTATTGTTAGGATACAAGTCAAGTCGAGTTGGTTTGAGTAGCATATCCATGATAAAATAACATAATCCATGATAAAATTAATTCAAAAAATGACGTAACAATACTAGCTTGGCTTTAATCAACTTGTTGATTCAGTACAAAAACAAAATGGTGGTCGTTGAAGAAAAACTATATTACGCGTTGACCAAAAGTAAGGCGGGCTCCGTTACTGATGTAAATGACTGAGCAAACGTTTATACGGGCTAAGCTCAATGAAAATCGCAAGATAAATAAACAAATCAAACTTCACAACAGGTACGAATCAGGACATTTGTTTAGGTCGTGACTCTTTTCACAGACTGGACACTGTTGTTATGGGGCAGGTTGGTTGGTCGGGCACAGTACATAATGAAATTTAACCGACTTCTGTGGCTATGTTGAATCCCTTTTTTGCTTTGAATTTTTAATTTTTTCTTATCATCTTGTTTTTCTACCTTTCTGTTTGTTACCTTTCTTTCTCTCCTCAAAGCATCGAGGGGAAAAACTTGGTTGTTTGCTAGTTCTGATTCGCCTTTCACAAACAAAAGGAAACCTTTAAAATTAACGGACAAACCGGAATTCACTTGTGTTTAATGAGCGTGGCGACACCACTTGACACCTGAATACGAAGGTAGTTTGGCTGCTAACTTGAAAAGGAATTGAAATTAATCCATCCATCTTTTCATAAACTTTCACAGCTTCGTCGCACCCGTAACTAGAAAAACAGAAAACGCTTGAAGGCCGGCACTATCACCCTCCTTTGTCTGAGCGAGTTTAAAGCGCTTCTGCTACGCGGACAGGATTGAGAAAACGCTGGTCTAAGAGTTTACGAGCTTCATAATAAGCATTTTCTGATATGACACCTAAAAACCCTTTTAAAACATCATTTGCCTTTATTTCGCTTGTGTATTTGCTTAAATAACAAAGCCATCGATCCTTGTCTAAAGATGCATTGTTTGAGGTAATAGAGTTGCAATGACGGGTATCGAAACGGGTCTCCGGAGAATACTGGAGTTCTTTTACTGGTAACTGTTCGAGTGTAGCTGACAATGGATATTGCGTTGTTTGGGAACTTTAGAATTCATGAGGCCAAGTTGAAGGATTTTGCATTATGTTAGATTTTTGGGGAACAGGAGAGGGCGTTTAATAATTAACTTTCGTTACTTCTTTTACTTCTTCGGAACACAAATGTTTGGATTTCTGAGGAACTTCTAACTGGATCTACACTTAAAATAAACGCAGGCTCGATCAATCTTCATGATCCTAAATTTCTTCATCAATGTATCAGTTTGAACAAGCTCTTCCTTCGGCCTCGGCATTTAAAATTTCTTTTTCAAGTGGAAGTTGTTTGAGTGTCTTTTCTTGCAAAAGTACACTGCCAAGAAATTCAGGCTCTCAGCTTTTAGTCTTGCGGTTTTGCTGGCAGCTTTTAATCATAAAGAGCGCGCTGCCGAGCGATGAGAACCTTTACTAGAGGTTGTACGCTTTGAACTTCTAGAACTTCTCTACGCTCCTGGTTTTGACAGAACCTACACAGAAGTACGGCATTAATTCTACAGTCTCCCTATCGCGCACATCGAACCAGTGGTACGGTTCACTTTTATCCTTTTCATTCTCAAGTATGTCATGATCATAGGCTTTTTGGGTTTCATTAAATTTATCTTTGAGGCAGTCTAGAGTGTCGCGTAAACACTATAAGGTTTCGAGTCGAGTTTCTGTCTGTTTTAATGCTTCAAAAATTAACGTTACATGTTTATTTAATAAAATATAAGAACCTTTCGACTTTTATCGTGAATTCTGTTTGATGCAATTTTTTTGTTATTCCGCTCTCGCCCTGTTGACTTCTTGTGCGCTTACGGCCAGTAGTGTAACTATTGTTATCTAACTATTTTTTCGTACTTACATTTTGTAAAATAATTTCAGTCGAAATCCAAGTTTTTCATTTGGCGATTTGAAGACATTGACTTCCATATCTGACGTTCGCCAAAGTTTAGTTAAACAAAAAAAGAAATCGTATCGATGGCCGATGGAAAAAAGCTTTGTGATTCAAACAAACGTATACTAACAACTGGTCTTCTTATAATTATTGGACATCTTTGTTCTACAGATCTAAAAAACCTGAGCGAAAATTTTGAAGCAGTGGCCTGCAAAAACCGGCTGCAATCTCGCATGAACGAGCGTGACAACTGTAATTCAATTTCACAGACTTTATGAGATAATTAATTTACTGGAAATATCGTACCTGTAGCTAGAAGAAAATGTATTAAAAGCTTAAATTTGACTAAAATTGACCATCTTAAATCTTGTTGTTCCTTCAACATTGTCAGCTAAACTTTTAAAAGGCTTTCGTTTTTTATGTTCAGCCATTTTCTCAGAAGATACATTCGTTGCCTTAGTGGTTTTAAAATACCACTTTCAAGCGCTTGAAATACCACTATTAACGATAAATATCACTCCTTTGAACCAATTAAACTGTAAGATTTTATGGAACTATAGTATAACTTATGTTACTACATTGTTTATTCTGTAAACCTTTCACGCTCAGTCGAGGGTGCTCATTATTTGTGAATATTTTTATCATTATTACATTATTACTACT
>JAOBAT010109034.1:3303-14800 GCA_026413305.1 Hydrozoanthus tunicans
CAGGAACTCTCAAAAAAGTCCAAGGTGGTGGGTTTCAAGTCTCAAAACCAATTTGGACGTAGGTCTGGTGAATAGAAGAGAATAAATTGTATCATTCTTAAGCATTTTTACATTAATTTGTCAGTACTTGCTATAAAAGGAATAGTTGTCAGTTTTTCTAAATGCGAGCGCTTACTCCATTTTATACAGCACAGTTTACCGGGCATTGTATCATTTGGTGATACTTTGTCTCTCAGTTGTTTATTTTGACGTTCATTACTTTGCATATATCAGTATCAGTTTAAAACACTCTCAAGATACATTACCAAACACTTAAGTCAATACTTCAGGGAACACAAGGCAAAGACTCAATATTTAAAACAGGTGCAGAAACGCAGGCTTGAAAATTCCTTACGGCACGATTATATATATATTCATTTAATATCTTCAAATGCTAAGTAAAACCAGAACTTCCTCAGCGTCTAAAAAGTCCCCGAAAGGCATTTACCATTTTGAACTCTGCTAAAAATAAACACAGGGGAGGAGCATCCATCCAGACCTATACGTAAACTATGATTAACAAAAGGTTTCTATTCACTCTTAAACACACATTCCTAAAATATCTTATTGTGTCCATCTACTTTGGGATTACGTTGGAACCGCGTTGAAGGGCCAGTAATATTAAGTGATTGTGAGTTATAAAACAAAACTCGAGCTAATGTTACTAGGGATTGGCAGAAAAAACTATTTACAGTTGATCAGAGGGTGTTCAGTTGCTAAAGCACCTGAATTCTAAAATAGTCCAAGATTGTTGGTTTCCTTATCCTAATTGTGTTACCTCATTTGCCTCGTTGACATTGCGTGAATCCAGCCTCTGACAAGGAAGTGAAAACGTTACAATTTAACAACGCGTAATTAGACCTTGAGGAGCTGAAATGACCGGTACATAATTTTGTTTGACGTAAGGGATAGCCTCGTTTTCAATCAAATCTTTTTGTTTTACAAGCTCACGGCTATAAAAACAATGAAACAACTACACAAGGGCACACAAACATTGAAGAGCCACTATCTCGGAGACGAAGAAGAAACTTGATCAAGGTAAGTACATAGTCGGTTTGACTTTGTCTTAAAGAAAACTTTGTATTCGTCTAAAGTGTCTCGGCGTAACAGACGTTTTATGTGTCTACTTTGAAAATTTAGAAGATGTTCATCGTAGTTTCAGTAAAGCCTAAAAATAAATAAAACCATGAGGTACATTCAAAACATACAATTATCAGTATTCTTATACAAACATTTTATTAGCAACAAGAACAACAGTAAAAGAACGATGAAATTGAAATGTTTTGTGTTCATCTGTGTATTTTTTTCAATACATTTCAAACCAAACTTATGAATTTGTAGTTATATTCTATGAGGTGTTTTCTGACAAAACAAAACCTGGCCAGAAACACTTTTTAGCCATTTTGGTTAATACAAGAAGCACCGTTAGCTGGTATACGACCATGTAGAGAAACGAGTGATGTACCAGAACCCTAAAAATTTATCAAAGGAAAATATTCCAACCAGGTTCTAGTTTTTATTTCGATAAAGCTTGTATAAAATTGGATGGAGTTTCTCTGACTTGATTTCCCACTACAGACATTTAAGTCCTTATTGAAAATGTAAGTAGCGAAAGATGAAAAGCTGAAATGATCCATGGGCCGTTATTAATTTTTATTTATTTGTTCACTTGATCTATATCAACCATTAATAGTTGTACTGTCTGCCAGTTGCTCGACCAAGACTACAAACAGGAATAGTTGCCATGACAACTGTGCTAAGGTGAGGCGCGCTTGCTTGGTATTTGTTATATAGTACATATGTCATGTTCTTCTTCTCTTTTTTTTTACAATTATGTTTTTTTATGCAAGCTATTCTCACTTCTTCAGCTCGCTCTTCTTTATTTGCGTGAATTGGGTATCGTTTTGATTGTGGTTGGTTATTTACCTAACAAAATATACAGCACTTGCTCACCTCTCTCAGCCTGTGTTTCCGTTCAGTTGAGCTCTCTTACGGTTTGATTCGCTATCGTCCTATGAATTTTTGGAATTTGGATGCGGGGTGTTAGATACTATTTCTCTCTACTATTTTTTACTTTTAAACTTCGCTCCCCCGCAGCCCAGTCCCCAAAAACCTTTTTACAAGTCTCACAAATCTCATACTATTTCGCCCAGCTTTGAATATGAACATACCAAGGAACGATCGTTTGCTGTAATCTTTATTTAAGAGAATATGTATTCGGGAGAACGTTACGAGGACGAATTCTGTGCGAGTTACGGACAAACCCCGAGAGAGTTCAACACTGAGTGGGAATTATAAGCCTGTACGTGCAGTACCTTGGTTGCTTGATGTTGACGAAAATCTCAATACTAAACTCGAAGTAATTTCTTCTCCAGGATTCAGTGGCTGGTGCTCCTTTTATGCTTTACAAGCCTTAAATTTTCTTTAGTTGAGATAAACGCTTTGGATGTTGAGAAAGAAGAAGCGGTTACCGATAACACTTTGGAAGATGATTTTAAAGGTATAGTATAGAACTTTGGTTATTGCGTTTTTTAAGGAATCAGATCCGGTAACCAAAACTTACGATAACAGTGCCTCCAAACGTAAATGATTCAGATATCACTATAGCAAACTTTCTTTTTATTGATGTAAGAATAAATAAGTTTCGATACACCATTTGAAAGGAATGTTTATAGAGCATTTATAGTAACAACATACTTAGGTTTTATGCGTTAAGTGCAAAATTAATTTTTTCTTATCTCAAGGATTTAGCAAGGGTTGTCAATATAACGACTTAACTAGTATTGATCTCAGGGACAGTCCTTCTTTGATCTGCTCCCGTTGCCTGCTAGTTAGTCATTGTCTTTTCTATTTCAAACTGGCAGCCAATCGTGCGCGTACTGAAACACCCCCAAACCACATTAATTGAACCGAAATTTAAAGATAAAATTTGTTTGTTAGATATATTTTTTTCAGCTGTGAATTTCTTTTTTTTCTAACTTTTGCAGTTACTTTAAAGATAACCAAAAAAAGAGGCGATTTTGCTACCAGTTTGAGTTATGATTTAGCTTTCAACAGCTTCAGTTCAATAAATCAATTATCCTTGACAAGAAATGTTTTTCGATTAAGGTGAACAGAGTGCGAGGATGTCAGATGACAATCAACAAGGTGTGGATAGCCCTGACATTGATTCAAAAGCGTTTCTAAAGCTCAACAAGAACTTGGAAGTATCCGAGGAAATCATGCAGCAAGCGGTTTCCAAAGCACAAACGGAAGTGGAACAAGAAAAAGAAGAAAACAAAAATGAGGATGCTCCACAAAAACCGCGTCAAATGACCTTACAGAGGATGCACTATCGCGCAAAAGATAACCCTGAGGCGGAGAAGAAAGGTTTTCAGGCACGTGTACTGGAGAGAGTTATGAAAAAGATTGGTGATGAGTATGGGTAAGTAGGGTAGCTCCCTTCAACTTACAATTAGACCTGTTTCTTACATTTTCAAGCTTGAGTACATGTGTACGATAACCTAATCATTGGCTATCTTTGTACCTTGCGAAATAATCGCCCGAGCCTCAATGAAAGGATCAACAAGATTTATTGATTAGAATTAGAATTAGAATTATCTTTATTCTTTATTACATATTTGACTTATCATCTTGGCCAAGAAGTAGAAAATAAAGCCCTGCTCAAATCTGTGTTTTGCTTTCTCAGACTCTCCAGCAAAGAAGCAGGCCAACAACTGAATGGGTATCAAAGTGACTTTATCAAACGTACTGTGTGCAAAAAAGTGAAACAAAGGCGAGTTCGCTGCAACTATCGCTTCCCTTTTCGCACCATCACTGGCTTGTGCAACAACGTTCTTAAGCCACACCTAGGGGCTGCAAACACACCCTTTAAGAGGCTCCTGTTTCCTGACTATGCTGATGGTATATCAAAGCCAAGGGAATCAAACAACAAGTTCCCCTTACCGAATGCACGACTGTTCAGCAGAAAGGTAAGTCGATGGGGTCTGCGGTGGTTTGTAAATCCACAGTTATTTTTTGACCAACATTTTGCTGAAATATTGTCACTAACAGTTATAGAAAAAAATGCCAACAATTCTACTATAGATAACGTTGAATGACTATTTCAGACTTTAAAACTGCGCTTTGGTAATTAAGAACAGAAGAAATTTATTTTTTATCTATAATATGAGATCGCTAAGTTAAAATACTTTCTTACACGCGTACGGGAAACTTGAGGTTCTTAAATCTTTACCTTGTCTATTTAGGTGTTCACTGATAAAGATCGCTTCTCCACCAAAATTACCCACATTGTGATGAATTGGGGACAGTTCATGGACCACGATATTACTCTTGGACAACAGCCAAAGAACCAGAAATGTCCTACTGGGCCAGCAAAGTGTATACAGAAAGGAGAATGCTTTGGCATCAAAGTTCCCGCTAACGATCCTGATTTCACGGGATGTATTCGCATGATACGCGATGTACCTGCACCGAACAAAGATTGCCAACTTGGTCCAAGACAACAGGTAAAAAAAGACAACAGATAGAATTAGCTTGATTCACAGTCGAACCCCTTAAATGAAACAACTAATTAATAGCGTCCATCACAAGAAAAGTTGTTTAAGTTTTAAACGTTTTAACATCCGATTGAACGCTTTCGACGGCAGCTTGTATGGTAGACGTAGTTCCAGATGGAGGCGAGGTTACCAAGCCCGATCATTCCAATGGCAAAAAGTTTATAAACACCTTTATTTATAATTGTCTGGATTTAGTTGAGTTTACGCAATTCAATTGTCACACATGGAGTGCGTCCGCCACCGGTGAGCCTAACCAAAGTTAATGAAGAAAGAATATAAGTACAGCTGAATAAGGTAATCGAACTTGCCGGTTCATCAACTTCTTTCAGCTCTTTTAAATTATAAGTAGAAAGTAAAATATATATTGAATTAAAACGTATGATATCTATTGCTGTATTAACTTGCATACAGGTCAATACGCTCACTTCGTTTATTGATGGCTCCCAAGTGTATGGAAGCACTCTAGAAACCGTAAAAAAACTGAGGAATTTCGAGTCGGGCATTGGGTTGTTAAAGGTTGCCGGAAATCACAACGCAAATCTTAAACCTCTACTACCAAGTGCACCAGAAGAGGAATTCTGTGTAACAAACGACAGGAAAAATAAACCATGTTTTCGAGCTGGAGATATACGAGTCAATGAGAACCAAGGTATGTAGTTGGACTCGCTTTGCTGCGTTGTTTTGATGAGACCAAAAAATATCAGTCGCCATACTACTATGCGTTTCGAAAACAGATACCATTTTTTTGTCCATGTTTCAAATTCATTATCAGAGTTGGAGCCCCGGTCAGACTACTGTGTTGTGTCTTTGAACAAGACGCTTTAACTGACTTGTTTCTAGTCGACTCAGCTGTATAAATGAGTACGAGCTTCTGTTGAATGGGGCCTAAACTGTGATGGATTAGTGTCTTTTCCGAGGAAGCCAAAAACTCTCGTCCGCTAACACTAGGGAAACCGGAGAGAAGCGCCGGCCTAATCGGCAATTTTACTCAAAAAACTAAGAGTTATCTAAGAAATCTTAGATTACTTTCAATAAAGGTTGCCAACGAAAACACCCCCTAAAACAATATCATATTCCTTAAGTCAATACAAAGTAACATTTGCAATTGATTTTAGTTCTATAGTTTAGAACTTTGTGTGATATTTGTAAGTTTTGTTATCTCTGAAGGCTTGGCTTCCATTCACACCTTGTTTACGAGAGAACACAACCGCATCGCCAAAGACTTGTCAAAACTCAACTCTGGTTGGTCTGGTAATAGAGTTTTTCAAGAAACCAGGAAAATCATTGGTGCCATGTTGCAGCATATTACATACAACGAGTTCCTTCCGGTAATTCTCAACAGCCAGACGGTAAGTAAAACATTTTAGTTTTTTCCGTACTTTCTATTTCTTAAATAACAGAAACATTTGTTAAGAAACCCTGTATCTTGGTTTCAATTGATAAATGACAATGCAACACAAGTCGCAAAAAAATTTATCAAACTTTATAAGGATTTCGTTGTACTTGGAGACAAGTCAGAAAGTAGTTTCCCAAAACATAACGATAAAATGTTTGTGTTTCAATCAATAAACACCTTAAAATTTGACTTTTCCCCCTCTTGAAAAAGGAAAAAAAATGTACCCCCCCCTTTCTCAAAAATAAAAGATTAAGACACTGTAACAAACCAGTTTCAAACAGCCAAAATAGTGTACCGAACATGTACAGTTTGTTGCTAAAATTATACGATCACATGAGTGCACACTAGAACTCAAAACTAGTTTGTGTTACCTATATTGCTGTCAAGTCAATCATAATCAATGGCAATAACTCCAAACGCTTTTACGATGCCCTTAAGACCATCTATTGGCCTCAATCCTCTGGAACATCGCCACTTTTGAGTGCAGATCGGTCAACTCTCCTCACCGAGAAGACTGACATTCTAAAGAGATGGGCTAAACACTTCCATAGTGTCCTAAATAGATCCTCTTGCATCAATGCCGAAGCCATTGCTCGCATACCGCAATTAGAAGTCCAGAAAGCGATTGAATATCTCTCAAACGGAAATGCACTAGATTCAGATTCTCTTCCTGCTGGTGTCTTCAAGTTAGGAGGGCAAGTCCTTGTACAGAAACGAACCAAACTGTTCCAGAACATGTCGCAGCAGGATACCATTCCACAGAAGCACAAAGATGCTTCAGTCACTCACTTTTACAAGAGAAGGGAAACAGGCAATTGTGCGACAACAATCGAGGGATTTCTCTTCTAGTTACAGCTGACAAAATACTTGCAAGGGTCTTCCTCAACTGCCTTATCCAGCACCTAGAAGATGGCCACCTTCCCGATAGCCAGCCTGGCTTCAGGAAGGGCAGTGGAACTATATCATGGTGTTCAATGCGCGACAATTACAGGAAAAGTGCCAAGAACAAAACAGAGATCTTTACACAACGTTTGTTGACTTGACCAAGGCGTTTGATACTGTCAGCCGTGAAGGGTTATAGCAAATAATGAGCAAGTTTGGTTGCCCTGATAAATTCTTCACTTTAGTACGTCAGTTGCTTGTGTACTGTATAATGGAGAATCTTCCGAGGCTTTTCCTGTCTCAGACGGTGTCAAAAAAGGTTTGTACTTGCCCCCACACTGTTCAGTAATGTGTTCGCTGCAATGCGTACGGATGTTTTCTGCTCTGACAACGACAATTGTGTTGGCATTAGGTACAGGACGGACGGGAGCCTCTACAATCTACGTACTGTAGACTTCAGGCAAAGACCAAGGTCAACGAAGCAACAGTGCGTGACTTTCTGTTCGCAGATGACTGTGCGCTTACCGCTCCCACTGAAAGGAAGATGCAACAGTGCGTTTACAACTTTTCTACTGCTTGCGACAACTTCGGGCTTAACATAAGCACAAAGAAAACTAAGATCATGCACCAGCCAGCTCCATTAAAGACCTATGCTGCCCCTACTGTCACTCTGTAACAGAGGAAACTCTTAAGACCGTTGAACAGTTCACGTACCTTGGCAGCATACTTTCTAGATCTGTGAACATCGACACAGACTGAGGTCACCCCACACATTGCTAAGGCAAGTTCAGCCTTTGGGCGTCTTTGTAAAGCGGTGGCGTTCGACTGTCCACAAAGCTGAAGGTTTACAAAGCTGTTGTACTGTCAGACCTACTCTACGCCTCAGACATGGACAGTCTACGAACGCCATGCCAGACAGATCAATTGCTTCCACCTGAACTGCCTTAAAAAGTTACATTTACCTTTGAACTGAACAGGGTTGTAGAGACTAAGCGAGAACGAGTTCCACAAAAGTCCAAAGCGACCTACCTGTCAGTTGCCCAAGGGAACCACCCATGTCAAGATTGTAATCGAACATTTCATGCCCGGGTTTGGAATGCTAAGCCATATCAGGCACAAACAATAATTTTCAATTTTAATTCACATCGTGGTGTATTGGTCGTTGTCAACAACGAGGGACAAACAACAACAACAATCAATGGTTACAGCTCTATTCTACGATTTTTCAAAATATTGCTAAATAGCAGTGAAAAAAAAACGATTAGTTCTTACCGTTCCCATTATCAACCTCGCTCTTTGCATACCTCCCTTCAACTACAATCTGCCCCCCCCCCCCCTCCCCTCAATACACACAGTTTCTGACTACTCCCTTCCACCATCGAAATTTGTTTGGAGCACTTTCAACTTTAATAGCTTGTTGCCTCCTGTCCTCTCCTAACAGTTTTCAGGTCAACATCTTTACCTTTGCCATTCTTCTTTATTATTTTCAGAGAAAGACGTTTGGTCTAAATCTCAAGAGGAGCGGTTATTACAAAGGATACAGTCTCTGTACAGATCCGTCAATAAGCAACAGTTTTGCTGGAGCAGCCTTCAGGTTTGGACACAGCTTGGTGCGAGATTCCTTCAGCCGTTTTGGGAAATCAACGCGACGTCCCTCCATTGCAACCAAAAACTTCGACAATCCAACATTTTTGTACGATAAGGCCAACGGAGGTGTTGATTCAATTCTACGTGGATTGGTCAAAGACAAGGCGCAAAACTTTGACAGGTAAAAAAATGAACTACATATAAACCTATCTAAAAAAAGGTTCAAGGGTCACAAAGGGTTGTGGGTCAATGAAATATTTTTAAAAAACAAAATGGCGAACTACACGTAAAACTGGTTAAACTGTCTCAAAACTAAGCAGTCTCGCTGATTCTAATTTACATTTAAATGTGTTTTTTGACACAGGCATTTTGCCAGTGCAATAACAAAAGACCTGGTTATTGCCCCCAACGTCAAAATCGACCTGCCAGCGATCAACATCCAGCGAGGAAGAGAGCACGGTCTCCCTGGTTACAATCAATTCCGCTCCTTATGTGGTTTGAAGAAAGCTAAAAGTTTTAAAGATTTGAAATCAGAGATACCCAAGCGGAATGACAGAGCTTTGGTAAGTTTAGTAAACTATTCAAAAACAAACTGATAAAAAAACTTTTTCACTTGTAACTTCTCTACTGTTAGTTAGCAACATTATCCTCTTTACTTTTCTAATGATAGTAATAATACTAATAATAGTAATAATAATAATAATAATAATAATAATAATGATAATAATAATAGTAATAATAATAATAATTCCACTTTGTTTAAACTGGGTAAAACTATGATTACATGGCGTAAGAATAAATGATTTTAAAAAGTTTAAATATAAATCAAGCTAAAACTACTATATAGGTAAGATTTTAATACCTACGTCTTCAGTATATACTACTTGTTTTTTTAAAAAAGAAAAACATTACTTAGCTACTTTAAAATTATTTAAACTTATACTCTTAGTATAGTTCAGCGAGTTTTGCAAAAGACGTTTTAAGGTATGCACTGCAAAACTGAGGAAGAGAAGATGCGCTTCTAAGTTCCATATCTAAAGAGTTCCAGTCCACGGCTGCCATGAAGGCAAAGATCCTCCTACCAGAGTTAATACTTACTTTAGGATAATAATAATAATCAATTACTTACAGCACCTCTGGTACATCTACCTACTGTGCAAATAAGAAAACGGCGAAATTAAATCCGAGACATAGCTAGGAGCTGAACCATGAAGTGACTTAAGTACAAGTAAACAACGGAAATACTTTATACGGTCATGAATAGGAAGCCACCTTAGTTTAAGAAATAATGGTAAAGAAGGAGCCCTACTACCAGCATCTAATATTAATCTAGCTGACCTTTTCTGTTTCGTAAGAAGTCTGTCTAGGTTCTGTTTTGAGGTATTCCCTCCCTACACAACAGTAATCCATTACTGAAAGAACAAGGCATCTATAAAAACTAAGTCTAGCATTAAGCGGAAGAAAATGTCTATACGGCGCAAGATGCCAAGTTTTTGGGAGATCTATTTACACAATGAGTCTATATGCAGAGACCATCTTAAGGATTGGTCAAGTTCAACTCCTAATAGTTTTTCATTCTCTGTGTTTACAATTTGAGAGTTATTAATCGTTATTCTAAAACCGCTTGGGAGATCTGATAACTTTCTAGGAGTTCCTAAAACCATTGCTTTTGTCTTAGTCGTATTTAGTGCCACCATATTGTCGGTAGTCCAGCGAGCAACAGGCTGTAGTTCTTCATTCAACTTGCGTTCTATGAGAGTCAAAGTTTCTCCATAGACATACTGTGTAGTGTCATCAGCGTACAAATTTATTTTATCTATTTCTAAGTTGACTTCAAAAGAGTAAATATAAACAAGGGATTTGAAAGTTAGTTTTGCATGCTTGTTTTACATTTCAGTCTCAGACATTGAGACAGCCTAATTTCTAAAATTACCGGGGGAAGCATGCCGCGGACCCCATGAGACCCGCTCTTTCGGCGCTCGTTTGGTCTGTCTCCTCTTCGACCGCACCCTCCCGCAAAAAATCCTGGCTACAATGGCTGGAAACGGTTTTGTTACTTGAAGTGAGACGTTATCTGATACGGATAGCAATGATTCGAATAGTTAAAAGTTAATGGTTATACCGAAATATAAACAATTATTCCGTTTTTTCTATTTTCCAGCTTGAAAAGTACTACGGCCATGTTGATAACATTGACCTATTTGCGGGGGCTGTGCTGGAAACTCCATTGAATAAGGCTGTAGTTGGACCAACTTTCTCATGTCTCATTGGCCGACAGTTTCGCGACCTCCGCAAAGGCGATCGATTTTGGTATGAAAGATACAGTCGTTACACAGGATTTAATCCTAGACAGCTAAGAGAGCTGAGAAAGGTGACCCTTGCTCGCGTGATCTGTGACAATTCTGATGACATTGATCGTGTCCAACGTCGTGTGATGCAGCTTCCTAGAAATGGTAACCCGATGGTGAAGTGCAGTAGAATACCTAAGCTGAACTTGGCGGCATGGCGAAGAAGATTGTAAGGCTATTTTTAGTACCTCACCTAACTTCATTCTTTGGTTTTTAGGCCGAACTGATTGAAGTCTCACTAGTGAATTCGTAAGATTTTGTTAACATTTAGTTTATAAGTAATCTTAATTTTGAATAAAAGGATCTCTTGAACTGAATTTGATCCATTTATTTCTTTTTCATACTTCCTGTAAAGAGCATCAGGTGTCTTATGACAAACCGATGCTTTCACAAGAGCGCGTGTTTTACATTGGGAGGGGGAATTGTCAACATTTACCGACTATTCCAACATACAGGGATAGAGCAGACGGTATAAAACAAATTTTGCATGTAACCTCAAATAAGTTAAAATTCTAATAGTGTATGATATATTTGAGAGAAAACGCTTTACGCATACATGCCTTCCCGCCAAGGGGATTTACAGCCAAAGCTATATTTACAACTAAAAATTGAAACCACAAATCAATGGCACATAGTGGCGGAAGCAAAAAATTTTTTTGAGGCGGAGGGGGGGGGGGGCAGTGCGG